>JAVSIQ010000088.1:0-56991 GCA_038502775.1 Hippodamia convergens | reverse complement strand
TTGGACGTGGTGAGTCTTTTTACTGACATTTCCTGGAGTCTTACTAGGAATTTGATATCTGATCATTGGGAACATATAAGTGCAGTAACAACTATCCCACAAGATGAATTCTTAAGCTTGTTGAAATTTCTTTTTGAGGCGAATTACTTTCAATATGAAGATCAGTTTTATGAACAGACGTTTTGGATGCCCCATGGAAGCAATCTTAGTCCTATTTTTAGCTTCCCTTACTATGACTTCTTTGTTAAAATATTGTATTCCAAAGCTGACTTACTCTCTACCTTTGATTCACCAATATGTAGATGATTTGATAATATCTGTCCCAATTGATGGTACTGAAGAAATAGTTAATGTCTTTAACTCATTTGACAGCCACATTACCTTTGTGGTAGAAGAAGAAACCGACCGTGGTGTACCCTTTCTAGATACTAAAGTTGTCAGATCGGAGACTAATATAATCAAGCTTGATTGGTATCAAAAAAGTTGTTCCTCAGGAAGATATATACATTATAAAATCTAGCCACGATTGGAAAATTAAGTTGAACTTGGTTTAAAGGATTATTAAAGAGAGTGAGAACCATTGCAGATCCTGAATTTTTTTCCAGATGCCCAGAACAGACTCTTCAAGATTCTTTTGGAGAATGGATATCCACGTTCCTTTCTTAACAAAATGTTTTATGGTACCAGTTGATAGTTCCTAATCGAGAGTTGACATTAGCCCAATTGCAAATGATAATCCATCTAATAACAATAATAATGAAAATAATTATACTTCTTCAGCACAGGTGAGGTTGACTTGGTTCTATCTAAATTTATGTCTCTGCCCTTCATTCCGGGCTTGACTCAGAAATTATGCCACATTTTGTCCGGTATTGAAAATTTAAAAATTGCCAAATACTATCCACACTCCTTGAGTTTGCTTTTCAGTTCTTTGAAGGCCAAAATTCCTACACTCTTAAGATGTGATTGTGTATATTTGATTTCTTGCAAAGATTGCAAGATGTATATGTATATGTGGGACAAACCAGTCAAAATTTGAAACGTCGCATCGCTCTTCATAAAAGCGACATAAGAATACATCCAGAGAGATGTGCTCTAGCTGGGCATGCATCGAACCTTGGACATCAATTTAATTTTGATGAAACCAAAATTCTCTGTCAAAATAATAACTTAACGAAAAGAACTTTTCTGGAAATGTGTTATATAAAAGAAAATGTTAATAATATCAATAAGAAAACTGATATTGATGGATTAAGTAGTATTTATAGTTATATACTTTTCATGGAAATGCTTCAAGTCCGACCAAATACTTTTAATGAGTCTATTACTTGATCCATGTTGGTTTTGGTTTTCTTCTTCTTTTTAATATTAATTTTATGATTCAACATCAAAATTGACGTCAGTAATTTCACTGTCTAATTTATGTCTTCTGCTTTTGGATATCGTTATCTTTTATAACCTAGTCAAATGTATGCTTATTCAGTTAATCCCATAGATATTTCCTTTTTATATGTTCCATTGTAGCATCCTGATGAAGGACCGCATTTGGTCCGAAATATAGATGTATTGATTGACGATTGGTTACTTCAATCTACCCACCTAGCCGAGTACCCGAAATAATTTAATCATATATATATATATATATATATATTATATATATATATAATATATATATATATATATATATATATATATTGGAAAAGGTAGGTACTTGGAAGGTACTCTTGGCGCGTGCGCCCGGGTATCACGGCTACCACGAGAAGTGTGAAATTTAAAAAAAAAAAAAAAAAAAAAAAAAAAAAAAAAAAAAAAAAAAAAAAAAAAAAAAAAAAATAAAAAAAAAAAAAAAAAATATTGGAAATACGATTGTTTGCCGGAGAAAACAGGGAAAATGGTAATTCTGGGTTCTGGTATATATATATATATATATTAAATATATAAAAATCAATATATATATATATAATTATATATATTATATACAGGGTGTACCAAGTTCGACGGCCTATTAGGCGTTTCTGGAGAACTAGACTTATTTGAAATCTGAAAATTGGGATTATTATATTGTTTGACATTATCTACCGAGCTAAAATATTCTTGGAGCCTGACCACTTTCAGTTATACAAGGAGCGAAAAAAAAATTTTCAAAATTTTTTTTTTCGCTTTTTTCCTTTTAGAATTTGACAGAATATGCAATTCTGAATACATTCGTACTCAAATCGTTGCATTCGTCGAAATACTTTCGAAAATATCGAGAAAAACCTGAAGAAAATGAGAGAAAAGAGTATTCGGTATTATGCTTGTTATTCCTAATCTAGATACCTTAAGCACAAACCGTTTCCACATTTTTGAAGTCAAAGACTGTGGAAATATTGTACATTTTTAAAATTTTGAAAAAACTCATCACAGGGTGTTCCAATGTTGGGTCAAAAATTGGGATCAAGATTGGCCCATAACTTTCGTTTTTCAAATTAGAACCCTATTTTTTTATGATTGAGTTGGATTGTATGAAGAAAAATGATGATAGTGTTCCAACATTTTAATGCTCCTTAAATTGATAATTCTTGAGTTATTTAGGATTTTCTGATTTTATGTGGTACGTAGCGTCAAATTCATTTAATCTGTTCCATATCAACTATGACCTTGGTCATAGAAGATGAATTATTCCACTAGTGACACACACTTGAATACATCCGTACTCAAATCATTGCATTCGTTAAAATACTTCCCGAAATATAAAAAAAAAACTGAAAAAAAAAGGTAGATAAGAGTACTCGGTATAATGTTTGCTATTTCTAATCTAGATATCTTAAGCACAAAACCGTTTCCACGTTTTTGTAGTCGAAGAGAGTGGACATATTTTACATATTTAGAATTTTGAGAAACTCGTCACAGGGTGTTCCAAATGTTGGGTCAAATATTCGGATCAAGATTGGCCCATAACTTTCGTTTTTCAAATTAGAACCCTATTTTTTATAATTGCGTTGGATTTTGCGAAGACAAATGATGATAATGTTCCATCATGTTGATACTTCTAAAATTAATAATTCTTGAGTTATTTAGTATTTTCTAATTCCATGTCGTACGTTACGTCAAATTCATAAAATCTGTTTCATAACAACAATGATGAATGAATTAAAGAAAAAGGTTTGTCACTAGTGAGTTATTGGAATAATTTATCTTCTATGACCAAGGTCATAGTTGGTATGAAACAGATTTAATGAATTTGACTCTACGTACGACATAAAATCAGAAAATCCTAAATAACTCAAGAATTATCAATTTTAGGAGCATCAACATGTCGAAACATTATTATCATTTTTCTTTGTACAATCTAACGCAATCATAAAAAAATAGGGTTCTAATTTGAAAAACGAAAGTTATGGGCCAATCTTGATCCCAATTTTTGACCCAACATTTGGAAACACCCTGTGATGAAATTTTCAAAATTCTAGAAATGTACAATATTTCCACACTCTTCGACTTTAAAAAAGTGAAAACGGTTTGTGCTTAAGGTATCTAGATTAGGAATAACGAACATAATACCGAATACTCTTTTCTCTCTTTTTTTTTCAGGTTTTTCTCGATATTTTTGAAAGTATTTCGACGAATGCAACGATTTGAGTACGAATGTATTCAGAATTGCATACTCTGTCAAATTCAAAAAGAAAAAAAACAGAAAAAAAAATTTTGAAAATTTTTTTTTCGCTTCCTGAATAACTGAAAGTGGTCAGGCTCCTAGAATATTTTAGCTCGGTAGATAATGTCAAACAATGTAATAATCCCAATTTTCAGATTTAAAATAAGTATATATATATATATATATATATATATATATATATATATATATATATATATATTTATCCTGCGGTAAATAGGTCCTCTTCTAATAGCCAGATTTCATGGTATGGGTCCTCCGGCTGCGATAAGTCCTCCGTATACGGAGGACCTAACACATCGCGTGTTAAATGTTTCCTCATAGCATAGACAACAACTGGCAAAATTTCAGCGAGAGGACTTAGAGCCGGTTTTTGTCGATTTTGAATACTTTAGTTGCGGCAATTGTCGCGTTGAACCAGGAGGGCGCTCTCACGCGTATATTGATTTGTATATTTTTGAGCGTTCTACAGAGAATCGGTCCTCCTCGATTATACAAAATTTTTCAATACACCGTTCTTTGGTCCTCCATGTTTTTGGCAACACTGTATTCATTCGGAAATCTTACATATCGCTTTGTGTAGATGTTGGATCATTCCATGAGTTTCTGTTTTCGCTATCTTGTTCGCAGGTGTGAGGGTATTCACGGGGAATTTGTAGGATGGCCATTTGCGAACGGAACAGAAGAACCATTTACTGGTGAATTGGCCACATTCGTTGAAAACGCCGAGAGATGTTTTTTTTTTTACGGGGCACCCTTTTTGTTTCATTATTTATTAGTGAAATTTTGAATATGAAAAATATGTTTTGTAATGCCTCATATGAAAGCTTGTGAATTCACATTCATCTTTTTGTACTTTTTTCGAAAATCGGATTGAACTTGACTCATCAATGGATGTTCATAAAATTACATGATCGAATAGGCACTGGCTAACGCATTGATGTTTGGAGAGGGACAGCTAAGAAGGATATCGCTACTTCCCTAATGAAATAGCATCTGTGAAAGCGTTTATAACGTGCGTTCAAAAAATTCCTGGTCAAATAGAATATGAAATTTTGAACGTCAATATTCTGCGTTTGAACGTAGTTCTAAGCATCTTCTTCCCCATTTTCCAGGCTGCCAAGTAAGCGTTCTCGATTATTGTTTATTATTATTTTATTAAAATCATCAGGGAATTCTGAAAAAGGTTTTCAAGTGCAAAAGGCTTTTATAATTGCATCGTACTTCAGAAATTTGGTGAGAATAGAAGGCGAGTGGAAATAGTCCGGGACAAATGTTCAATTGATTTCAGGATCGAGTATCCCAATGTGGATTATCAATCTTTCCAAGGCACTCTTTCGCGATGTGTTAGCGTTTTCCGTGAAACAGGTTGTGTTCAAAGAAAAAAAGAAGTGGTAGACCAAAGAGAGAGAACTCCGGAATTAATCGGCCACTGCAATGTAATCCTGTTATTTCAGTTCAGTTATGCCTTTTAATGATGTATTGGTCTCAACAATTCAACATTTATGGAGATTTATTTCACATTATTGAATAAAACTTTTTTGCATAATTCAAAGTATGAAAACTATTCGACCTCGGTTCACTCAAGATTCAAATCTTTGACATATGAGAATCATGTATGGTTGAAACCTTAGCAAAATTTGGCCTTCTGTAATCACATTCTATGGAAGAAATTCTTTTTGCACGTAGGAAGAAATCATTATTTAATCTGGTAGTAACTTTTTCCGAAAAAGTGCCTCTTCATACATAATGACGATATAGAGCAATGTAGGGGATAATGTCATCAATGTTTACATTTTGGGTTCATGGAGTGATTCAAGTAAAAAAATACGTTCAGTCACAGAAAATTAATCCATATCCTACTATTTTTTTGAACTCACGTAACTAGTGTTCTTTTGGTGTTTCGCGTTTTGTGGTGTTGTAAACTTGATAATCGATAGGTTTGGTAGATATACAGGGTGTTTCATTTGGAAATGTAAACATTCAACAGGCAGATACGTGGAACCTTAGTTGTTCTAAAGATACCACATTTATTGGCTCTTACTGTCTTCGTGACCGAGATAAACGATCTTTTATGAATTTTTGCTCGTTTCTTCCTGAGGCCATATCAGACGAACCACCCGGTATATTTTCCTCATATTTGACAAACATGTTTCTTATTCGAAGCTGAACTTTGTCATTCAATAACCGCAAGAAAAATCCAAGTCCGTGCTAACAAAAAATTTTGAATCGATTGAATCCTCGAAACAAAACCCTGTACATCGTAATTTTGAAAATCTGTTTCAATATTTGAAAAGACCACAAAAAACTGAAATGAGGAGTGTGCTCTGAATTTTCGCATAGGCAGTTTGACTGCACAAACTTTTTAACGTAAAAGGGAATTTTTGGATTCCTGAAAGTGGTTTGAAGTGACTGTTAATGATGAATTATCATTGATTTTCCTTTTTAGAGCTGAAGACTATTCCAGTCTGTATTTTTGAGTCACTCTCTCGTAATTTTTCATTACTTCCACAAGTTTTCAAGAACTTGGATTGCTGTGATGTGAAAGTCAATTTGGCTCTTACCAGAGCTGTTTCCACCATTGCGATTAATTATAAAAATTCGTATTCAATCTAGGTTGGCACATATCACTTTGACATAACATTATTGTCATTTCATTATTTGTCGTTTAAGACTTTTTAAATGAAAATTTTGGTAATTCATGGATTGGTCGAGGAGGCTCTCATAGCTGGCTTACAAGGTCCCCAGATTTTAATAATGTTCATGTGGATTATTATGTTTGGGGTTACATAAAATCGCTAGTATATTCATCTGAGGTCGATTCTTGGGATCAGCGTATAATAAATATAGAAGAAGCTGACCAGAAAATAAAGGACAATCAGAATGTATTTCGCAAAGCAGTTCGGAATATTCTGAAAGAGCAAGAAAATGTTAAGGCCAAAATGAAGGACATTTCGAGCAGTTTATGTAGTTCATTTCTTTTAATCCTGTATTCATGTTTGTTCTGTCAATTTATTTTTCTCAAACATGTACATTATTGTTTGAAAAAATAAGATTCAATATCAAATTAGTTAATTAGTAATGTTCATACAGGGCCTTAGTGACAAGAGAGTAACTCGAAATACAAACTGAAATGGTCTACAGCTATAAAAAGAACAACCAATGTAATAAGTAATCACTAAGTAATGTTTGAATAATTATGGATTCAATGGTTTCGAAAATTTTATTCATCTGACAAAATTGAAGTTTCAACTATGTTCCGACTATTCTTTGATTGTTGTTTCAGCCAATGAGCATACAATTGCAGAGATTAGTCTGCACTAGTATAAATTATAAATAATTTGCACTAGTGCAGAATTATCAGGTCCTGCATAACGTGTCGCAGACGTAATTATTCATTAAAGTAACATGAAAACTGTTAAACCTAGTTGTTGAAATTTTTACAAATTAAAAAAGAATTGATTGATTCATAAAAAAAAATTATAAAATTCAACTCGTGCAATGATAATGAATAGATGATTTTTGACAAATCTCCACTCACGCAAGTTAAACTGAAAAAGGTACTGGATCGCTCCGCTCCATTCATAAAACATTCTGTATCTCGGTTAAGAAGACAGAAGAGTCATGTGGTATCATCAGAACCACCTCGGTGTCACCTATTTGCCTGTTAAACGTCGCCCCCGATCGCCCCAACGTCGCCAGCGATCGGTAATGTTCAAACCTTCATTTCTTATTTCTGTTCGAATTAATGCACAAGACTCCGATATTTCTTCAGTTTTCTTTTCGTATACATATTCAATAAAATATATGAATGCTGAATACAAATCCTTATCAATATTTGAAAAAAAATTCCGAAAGTGTTCAGAAAAGAGACAAAAAAAACAATGGGTTTTTTCATCTGAAGAAGTCTAAATCAGTGCAAATTGGTGCGAATAGAATCATTTATGACTACTAATATATTTACTTATAACATATTATATTTCAATAAGCGATAGATATACTTGATATAATACTTGACTAATAGTCTCCCAACAACAAATAATAATCTATATCTTGCATCCTTGTAAGCATTTTCGCTAATAGCCTTCCGAATGAAATTAAGATAATTGTTAGTTCCATTTTAATAAATCATTGAAAAAGCAATGATGTCATTGTGTAAACACTCTGTGAATCAGCAGGCAGATAGAGACGTTGTACATTAAAGCATCAATGTGTTCTGTTTTCATAATTTTGATTCATCAATGAATGTTTGAAATAGATTCTAAATTTTCAATAAAATCATTATGAAAATAATTGATTCATTCATTTCATAACCCCATATAAAGCTTATTAAATTTTATTCTTCGAGAAAAACATCGCAAAATCCGCAAATCATATGCGGCTACCTACTCATAGCGCGCTTCCTTACAGGATTATATCCTTGTTTTTCTCGGACCTCTCTTTCAGTATTCCAGATGCTTTAATAGTTCGTTGGGTGAAACGAATCGAATAATAAAAGCCACCAATTTAATGATCATTAATTCCGGCAACACTGTAGGAGGAGTGATCCACTGTGAAATGAAAGGATTATTAATACGTCGGAGGAACTATCCACCGCATTTTGGATGTTCTGTATACAGCGGAGGACTCAAAGGTCTTAGACTGGATTAAAATATATACACATGGAGGAGCCAAAGTGAATACTTTCGTCGGAGGACCTATACATAGTAAAATGGAAAGAAAATTTTTTTTTCTTGACTAGGATCAGGACAGATTCACATTCGAACCTTGCTGAATAACCAATATACGCAGAGAAATCTGATATATATTCATTGGTTCTGGTAGAGGACCTATTGCTGGATCGTATGGTGAGGACCTATAGATACCGGGATGTAAATATATATATATATATATATATATATATATATATATATATATATATATATATATATATATATATAAAATATCCTTTCTTATTTGCTGAATTGTTATCAAAACTAAATATAAATAATGGGAATAGCAGCAGAGTTTAAATTATACTCTTTTTTCTCAACTCGAGCTTTCGAGAATATATTTTCTCTTCGTCAGGAGAACTACAATATGAATAAAGTGATGGAAAAAACATATAAATATCTGAGAAGATTTCAACTTACGAAATTGAGGATTAATATTCAGTTGTTCGCTAACATAATACATCAAGGAACTTCAAAAATAAATATGGAGAGATGAAAAGCTAAATATGATTTGGATTATGAACGTCGAATTGACATAACTCATATTTCTGAATTTGAAACTATCATAATTTGGATCTACAATAATTATCAAATTCTGTGATTTATTGAATCAAAATGGATTAAATAAGAAAATATAGAACTGAGACCACATATATCTTTTCTTGAGTTCATGCAATTTTCATTTTGTGAAATTCGTAACATTTCAAGAAAACTTCTCTTTTTCGAATCTTTTTCGGAATCAAGTATTATTACATGTATAGAAAGAGCACAGGTTTCTTTTTGAGTTCTTATATTACTTTTATGTTGAGAAATTCTTTGTTTTAATTTGGTAGAGGTTTGGCCAATATAACATTTTTCACAGTCATTACAATGAATTTTGTATATAACATTAGATCTATTGAAATTTTCGATTTTATCTTTCAATTTAGTGAAGATCTTTTTTATAGGTTTAACATTTCTGATCGCAAGTTTGAATTTTTCTCTGAGTATCAATTCTCTCAATCTATTAGTTAGTTTTTCATGGAAGGGTAATACAAAAAAATTTTTTAATTCTTCTTCAATAAATTCTTGAGGTTCTTGTAGAACTGAATTGTTGTTAGGAATATTGAAAAGAATTTTGTTAAGCCACTTTTTAGGATATCCATTTTTACGAAGAATTTCTTCTAATAATTTCAAATTTTTACTTTTGAATTTCGAATGTGAAATGCTTAAGATTCTGGATTTCAAATTTCGAATCATATTTATTTTTTGTGTTATTGGTTGATATGATTGCCAGTGGATATATCTTCCAGAAGACATTGGTTTTCTATACCAATCCGTGATAAGTATATTCCCTTCTCTAATAACTAGAACATCGAGGAAAGGTACAGATCCATTGGTTTCTTTTTCTAACGTAAATTGAATTTTGTCATGAATTTGATTAATAATTTGAAGATATTCTTCTACTGAATTTTTTGGTACGGCTGTTAAAATGTCATCCATGAACTTTTTAATGAATGGTACTTTAAAAGGTAATTTTTTTAAACAATTCTTTAGAACCAAATCAACAACAAATTGAGCAATAATAGGTGAAAGAGTTGAACCCATTGGTGTTCCATATTTTTGTTTATAATAGACCCCTTTGAATGAAAAAATAGTTGTCTCAAAAATAAATTTGATAATTTTGATGAATTCATTTCTATTCAAAGGAGAGTTTTCTTGAATTGTATCCCAATTGTCATTAATGCATAACTGTGCTAATTCAAATGAAATATTTGTGAACAATGAAACAATATCCCAACTTACTAAAACATAATCTTCTCGAATAATTCTGTTGTTGATGAATTCTGAAAATTGAAAAGAATCCGACACATAAAATTCATTGTTAAAATCGTAAGATTTCGTGAGAACTTCTTTTGCAAATTCTGCTGATTTTGAATTAGGTGATTCAATAGATGCTATGATTATGATATATATAATTTATCCTTTATATATATATATATATATATATATATTACCAAAAGCTCGGAATGATATAGAAGTGTATTACTTACCTTGATAAGACCGAGATTTCCAAAAACCTTCCTAAACCTATTTTCTCTATTTCAGTATCGTAATGAGTTCATTACAGTACTAAAAGTAGTGCTGTAATGAAACTCATTACAGCATTGTTTTCAGTTCTATTTTTTGTTTTATGGTTGTCAGTATTGACCTCCGATCGAATCAAGGGTCGAATCAAATCAATTTAAATTCCGTGATCTGTCATATTTCGTATGTCACACCAAATGCCAAGATACAATACAAAAGTCACTAATCTGAATTTTCATTTGAATTTCGAGAGTATTTCAAAAAAATTGACTGAAATAGAGAAAATACCGTCTAATACTCGTTGCAGAAGGCAATTCCAAAACACTCATGCTATCGAAAACTCGCTCCTTCGTCGCTCGTTTTCGAACTTCACATTCGTGTTGGAATAGGAGCTCATTCTGCAACTTGTTTTAGAATATACTATTATATATATATATATATATATATATAATAAAAGGATAATTGACTGTTTCTATTTATAGTAAAAATGTATTATTTGGGACTGCAGTCGAATGAGAAATCTCTTTTTTCTTTAAACTCAAGCTTTCAGCTTTATTTAAGCCTTCATCAGGAGACACTACAATCAGTATGAATCAAGGAAAGTTACAATTATTATATATACACAAGAGTAATATTAGATTGAAAAAAGATCATTGTGCTTTAGCGAAACACTCTATAGAAACTGGACATATACCATCATTTGAGGAAGTTGAAGTGTTGGACTGTGAAACAAATATCAGGAAAAGAACATTATTAGAAATGATCAGAATTGCACAAAATGATGATAGTATTAATTCAAAAAAAGACGTTGATTCCTTGAGTTCTGTCTATGCCCTACTGATTGATATTGACAAAAATTTAAAACATAATACCCGTGTTAACCCTTGAAATGAGAATACCATCACTTAAAAAAAGTTTAGATAGAATTTCATTTTCGTTATTCATAAATTTTGGTCAAACTCAAACTACTGAAAATGCAAAGGATACATATTTCTATATTCTACTGAATGTCAAAAATATTTGTCATCTATAACTAATTACTTTCATCATTTTCCTTAAATTTAAAGAACTAATGGTCTCTGATGGATCTGATGATTAGAACTTCAAATATAGATCTTGAATTTTATCTCACTTTCGTAAGTTTTATATATATATGTATATGTATATATAATAATTGTAACTTTCCTTGATTCATACTGATTGTAGTGTCTCCTGATGAAGGCTTAAATAAAGCTGAAAGCTTGAGTTTAAAGAAAAAAGAGATTTCTCATTCGACTGCAGTCCCAAATAATACATTTTTACTATATATATATATATATATATATATATATATATATTATATTATATATATATTATATATATATATATATATATATATATATAATTAAATGCATTTTTAAAACAAATCAAATTGAGAAGAAATTAAACTTTCCCTCTTAACTCTTTTTTTTTAATTAATTCAATAGGTGTATTATATTGGATTTTTCGTTTTTTTTTCAATATGGAAATGTATATTTTATTAAACAGAATACTTGTTACCAAAATGTAATTAAATTGTAAATGGACAGAAAGACCTCGGTCGTTAGCCTATTGGTATACCCAATAAATATTATTATTATTATTATCAAATTGAGAAGTCAGTTTAATGAAATACTTTATTTTAGTTTCCCCAGACCTTAATTCAGTCGATAATGGTATTATATTTTTCATCCTTGTGTTCTCAAATTCCAAGTTTAAACTAACAAAACTTCCAAATTCTAAACATAGATCATGAGGTGTCTTCATGCCTATCATAACCTTTCTTCTTTGTCTCTGTTAAAAGACATTCTATTCTCTGTCGTTTGAATTCTTGAAAAAATTCATCTTTAGTTCTTATTCCTTGAACATTTCATGTAGCCCATTTCATCGTCCTCTTCCGTGCTACCAAACTTAAATCAAAAACTAATATCAAACTATCGACCGATAACACTTTTGCCAGTGATAGGCAAGTTATTCGAAAAAATTGTAGCAAGACGTATAGAAGAAATGGTGGAAAATAATATTCCCGCATATCAGTTTGGATTTAAAAGGAAAAACTCGACAATCCACCCTCCAGTAGTTCTAACGTCAAATGTTCAAAATAGCATGAAGAAAGGGTATAGTTCTGCGGCAATTTTAATGGACATAACGAAGGATTTCGACAGTGTTTGGCAAAATGGGGTACTATACAAAATGAGTGAATTGAAAGTTCCTGATTATTTACTAAAAATAGTGGAAAGGTTCATGAAGGGTAGAAATATTCAAATAAAAATCAATAATTCTCTATCGGACATGTTCACTACAGAACAGGGTCTCCCTCAGGGTTCACCCCTATCACCTATATTATATAACATCTTTAGCTATGATATGTACAACTATGATCGCACCGACAAAAAAAGTTCATAAATCCACAATGATATATTCTACAATTTTGTGATGATACCGCCGTGATCACACACAGCAAAACATTGAAACATGCAATGTAAAATCTCACAAGGCTGACGGAAAAAATCATTGAATGGATGAAGAAATGGCGAATCGCACTCAACCCAACAAAAACACAATTTATTATATTTGGACATAAAATATCAAATACTTCTCCCACAATGAATATTTTACAACACACAATTACACCTACAATATCTGCCAAATATTTGGGAATCACATTGGATGGCAAATTAAATTTTAAACTTCACACACAAAATATGAAAAGGAAAATTATAACTAGATCCAAACACTTCCGATCATTGACATACAAACGGGAAGGTATTAGTTTTAAGACTGCTACAAATATTTACAAGATGATATGTCGACCTATATTAGAATATGGACATCACTTATTAATCAATGCAAGAAAACCCACATTGAGGAATGTTGAGGTAGCCTAGAGGACAAGTCTAACCAAAATAAGACACCCCAGTAAGCCATTATACAACCCATCGAATATAATGCTGTATGAGGAAACCAAAATAGAACCAATTCAAACCAGATTTCAAAGACTGAACAAGAAATTCGCTGACAACCCGAATAACCTCAACATAATTGAACCTTTCATTAGTATAGACCACAACCAGAACAGTAAACGGAAATATCCTATTAAAATCCTAGCTTCAGAACTTCAAGAATTAAGAAATTAAACTTTACCTCTTAACTCTTTTTTTTTAATTAATTTAATAGGTGTATTATATCGGTTTTTTTTTCAATATGGAAATGTATATTTTATTAAACAGAATACTTGTTACCAAAATGTAATTAAATTGTAAATGGACAGAAAGACCTCGGTCGTTAGCCTATTGGTATACCCAATAAATATTATTATTATTATTATCAAATTGAGAAGTCAGTTTAATGAAATACTTTATTTTAGTTTCCCCCAGACCTTAATTCAGTCGTTAATAGTATTATATTTTTCATCCTTGTGTTCTCAAATTCCAAGTTTAAACTAATAGAGTAAGATCCCAGGGCCGCCAGACCTTACTTATTTTTGAAGTAACGAATTTTATAATATAGACAGTCTTATATGTGTTAAATAGTGTGTGCATACTCGCTAGCTTGGCTAGGCGGCCCGTTCGCAGGTAGCAGGTAGAAAAAGTGGACAAAAACATACCGAACTTTCCTTAAATTCGAAGAACTGATTTTTATATATGTCACGCAGAATATTATGAAAAATAAATATTTCATATTGCCAGACAGTTTCCGTAGGCCGTAATTCCTCCCAGACGCTTCAAATTCCAATAAAAAAATGACAGGTTAGAAACATTGTGTCATTTTGACAACTTTCGAAATCAAACCACAAAATGTTTAGCTCCTCCAAGGATGGAGGTTTGGTCGTTGGGCCAGCAACCCAACACCAAAAAAGTTCACAATGTTGCTGAATTTCTCATTCAACAAGCCTCGGAATAGGACTGGTAGTATTCAACGACGTGAGCGAATGAACTAAAAATGAGAATGATTACTTGAAATGTACAGGGACTATTGAGCACCAGGAGATCATTTTTGCTGGAGTTGTTTGTCACGTAAGAGTTGGATTGGAGATCGAAAATGAAGTAGCAACACGGAGAAATAAAAAGGATTGAAAGGCTTGATGAAGAGAACTGGGTATACGGCATCAAGCTGTTTCTTGATGATATGTATTGTAGATTGCATATTGTTAAGCCCAGAATATACATAGAAACATTGTTGCGAAATGGCCAGATTCAGCACTTTTGTTAAATTCGAAACACTAATTTTGATATATGTAACGCAAAATATTATAAATAAAGGAATATTTCATATTGCTAGACCGTTTCTCTGGCCGTATATTCTCCCAGACGCTTTAGATTTCATTAAAAAAATGAACTTTTTTTACATTTAAAGGCTTCAATTTTGAATATAATCCTTGGGGAATTATTTCAATTCCTTTTGTGGAAAGCCAGACCAATCCCAAGGGCCAAATATTCTGCCAGTACACAATCAGAATTTTTATTAGTTTCTCAGAAACTATGAATTTTTTGCCTTCAAAGTGTATGCGAGGAATTACGGCCCACAAGACAGGTTCTACCAACTTGAGGAAATTCGAAGAACCCATAGTTACGAAACCTCTATCAATAAAAATATTGTAAAACGCCAGGTACGAGTTAACCATCGAGTGAAGCTGACAATGAAGATTAGGATTAAGATGAAAAAGATCATATTTTTTTATTTCTGTTACACTGGCGTCGATACGGGGGGGGGTAATGGGGGTAATTACCCCCCCCCCCAGGAAAATATTTACCTTCGAAAAATAAGTCATACAATCATTACATAGAAACATATCATGACAATATACAATATCCAAATTTTTTTTACCCCCCCCAGAAAAAATCTCTAGCGACGCCCTTGTTCTGTTATAATTATAATAATAAATTGTCATTACCATAATTTAATGTTGAAAATATACATTTTGTAGGCAAAAAAATTAATAGTTTCTAGGGACCTAACAAAATTTTGATTGTGTCTGGCAGAATGTTCGGCCCTTGGGATTGGTCTGGCTTTCCGCAAAAAGTATCAAAATTATCCCCTGAAGACTTCGACTGTAAAAAAGTTTTTCTTTTTCAATGAAATTTAGAGCGTCTGGGAGGAATTACGGCTCACGAAAACGGTCTGGCAATATGAAATATTTATTTTTATAATATTTTGCGTTACATATTTAAGAATCAGTGCTGCGAATTTAACAGAAGTGCTGAATTTGGCCATTTCGCAACAATGTTTATGTGATTTTTTTATTGAAATTTAAAGCGTCTGGGGGAGGAATTACGGCCAACGGAAACGGTCTAGCAATATGAAATATTTATTTATTTATAATATTTTGCGTTACATATATCCAAATCAGTGCTTCGAATCTAACAAAAGTACTGAATCTGGCCATTTCGCAACAATGTTTCTATGTATATTCTGGGCTCAACAATATGCAATCTACAATACATATCATCAAGAAACAGCTTGATGCCGTATACCCAGTTCTCTTCATCAAGCCTCTCAATCCTTTTTATGTCTCCGAACTGTCCTGCTACTTCATTTTCAATCTCCAATCCAACTCTTACGTTACAAACAACTCCAGCAAAAATGATCTCCTGGTGCTCAATAGTCCCTGTACATTTCAAGTAATCATTCTCATTTTTAGTTCATTCACTCACGTCGTTGAATACTACCAGTCCTATTCCGAGGCTTGTTGAATGAGAAATTCAGCAACATTGTGAACTTTTTTGGTGTTGGGTTGCTGGCCCAACGACCAAACCTCCATCCTTGGAGGAGCTAGAAATTTTGTGGTTTGATTTCGAAAGTTGTCAAAATGACACAATGTTTCTAACCTGTCATTTTTTTATTGGAATTTGAAGCGTCTGGGAGGATTTACGGCCTACGGAAACTGTCTGGCAATATGAAATATTTATTTTTCATAATATTCTGCTTGACATATATAAAAATCAGTTCTTCGAATTTAAGGAAAGTTCGGTATTTTTTTGTCCACTTTTTCTACCTGCTACCTGCGAACGGGCCGCCTAGCCAAGCTAGCGAGTATGCACACACTATTTAACATATAAGACTGTCTATACTATAAAATTCGTTACTTCAAAAATAAGTAAGGTCTGGCGGCCCTGGGATCTTAGACTATAACAAAACTTCCAAATTCTAAACATAGATCATTAGGTGTCTTCATGCATATCATAACCTTTCTTCTTTGTCTCTGTTAAAAGACATTCTATTCTCTGTCGTTTCTATTCTTGAAAAACTTCACATCTTTAGTTCTTATTCCTTGAACATTCCATGTAGCCCATTTCATCGTCCTCTTCCGTTTTAGTCGTCGTCTTCTATTAGTATCGTTATTCTGAAGCATTTGATTGAAAATTTCAGCAGTTATTTGTGTGATGAAAGAGAAGTTACTAACCCCTCGTTTAAATTCTGTTTTTTTATACTAGTTCAGAACCGGCAATGGTACTTAATGAGTTCTCAACTCACCCATCAGATAACACAAACGATCTCCAGCGATGAAAGAATTGAACCTCAAAGAAATAACGTTCGCTGCGTACATTTGACAATTAACTTCCTGCATTTAATTCGGTCACCTATACCCAATGAATTAATATATTATATCAGAACTAAGGTGCAGAAGAAGCCTATTAAATTTGGGTGTACTTGTATTTTTTTCTTCATTATTCGTTGCATAGCTCAAATACCACTTTTTCATTCCTCATTTTTTTTCTTTAACATCATATATCATCAAGATACAGGCCTACGATAGTATAATTAGGATAAGAGTAAGAAAATTGCAGAAATTGCGTATAAACTGTAGGAAATATAATTTTATTCAGAGTGAAAAGCCGGATGAAAAGAACAAAATGTTTATTACGAAAAGTGAAAAAGTACATTCGCCAACATTAACTTGTTTCGTACATGAATCTCGATCTCGATTTCTTGACTAACTTAAGAGTTGAAACTACGACGACGCCAACCGCGCATAGCTGGTGCTATCCAGTGAGCAAAAACAGAAACAACAGAATTGCACACTCAATACCCTCCCTCAATTCTGCAAAACAACTAAATATGACTTAAGAAATTTCAACAACATTTAAACATTTCCTAAAATATTCAAATTTTTCAACTGACAAAGCCTTAGTCATCATATCAGCTACCTGTTGATTTGTCGGTATATACTCAATTATAAATTTTCCAGAATTTACATGATCTTTAACAAAATGGTGCTTAACATCTACATGTTTACTTCTCTTTGTTTCATATGTGTTTGCCATTTTTAAACAACCTTGATTGTCTTCATAAATAACAATTTGAAATACAGGCATTAAAATTTCTTCCAATAATTTACTTAAGAACAAACATTCAGACATGCACGCTGAGAGTGCTAAAAATTCTGCTTTCACTACTTGACAAAGCAACTACTGATTGTTTCTTAGAGCACCAACCGACAATACAATCATTAATCAAAATTGTGAAACCACTAATGCTCTTCCTATCATTAATATCGCTTGCAAAATCAAAATCTACATATGATACAAAATCTATTTTTGAAATTGAACCTTTAACATTATAGCATAAACCATAATATTCAGTATGTTTCAGATATCGAATAACATTTTTCAAATATCTCCAATGAATCTCTGAAAAGCAGCTTTGGAATCTACCAAAATAAGAAACTACAAAACACAAGTCTGGCCTAGTTCCTAACATAATGTACCTGAGACTTCCTAACAATTCTCTATATTGGAACTCTAAATTACTAGTTTCAGAACATTTCTTCAACTTCAATTTGGGCTGCATTGGAATTTTAGAAATTTTACAATCATTCATTCCAAAATGTGTGATTACTTTCTTTATAAGTTTCTTTTGACTAATAAAAATTTGATTTTTCTGTTTAACAATTTCAAGTCCCAAAAACACAATTCTATCACCCGTTAAATCCCTTATATCAACAATTTTTCCAAGTGATTCCTTAATTTGAATAACATCTTCTAAACTGCTTGAAAATACAATGAGATCATCTGCCCAAATGAGAATATAAGTGGTGTTATTTACATATAAACATGGATCTGCTTTAGACCTTTCAAATTCTAAATCTAATAAATGATCATTCAAATAGTTGTTCCAACATTTTGGGCTCTGGCGTAGACCATTCAAAGCCTTGATAAGTTTACATACAAGTGTTGGATTTCAACTTGCATACCGTCAGGTGGCTTCATATAAACTGGAGCCTTTAGATCACTATTCAGGAATGCAGATTTTACATCCCACTGGTGAAGAGTCAAATCTCTTCCTGCTGCCACAGCCAAGAGTGTCCGTAATGTCAGCATTCTTGCAACTGGAGCATACACGTCTTCTTCTAATGTTGGCTGCTGATACCCTCTTGGAACCAAACGTGCCCTTTTCCTTGTTGTACCATCTACTTCTTTGATTGTAAATACCCATCTTGAGTCAATTATTTTTGTTCCTGGTGGTCGAGGTACCATTTCCCATGTTCCATTTTTCTTTAACATTCCAAGTTCCTCATCGACTGCCTCTTTCCAACCATTTCCCATCTCTATAGCATCTTGGTAGTTTGCAGGTACTTCTGAAGATAAACAGCCTGCTGATAAAGCTAACATGAGATCAACATCATAGTCTTTTAAGTGTGTAGGCAATTTCTTTGACCGGTTACTTCTACGTACATCTTCGCTTGGTGTATCATCCACATTTTCACTTTCAGTGACATCTACATTACTATGTATGGATTCATCTGCATTGCCTTTACTCTAGGTGATTCTGCAACCTGAATCTGACTGATAAATTCCTGTATCTTCTAACTGAATTGTAGTATTATTGGTTTCCTTATACTGTTCATCAAATAATACTGATCGTGCACTTGTTACTATATTTCGGATCAAACAATCTATATCCATTATCACAGTAACCAACCATTATCATCTTCTTACTGTGTGAATCAAGTTTGCTTGAACGATCTTCCTTGGCTACATGGCTATAAGCTGGACATCCAAACAACTTTATTTTATTCATATTCGGTTTATAGCCATACCACATTTCTGATGGAGTTTTATTATCAAATAGAACAGAAGATGGGGTTCTATTATACAAATATGTTGCTGATAGTACTGCTTCTCCCCAGAACTTCTTATCCATTTCAGCATCAAAAATAAGACACCTCGCTTTATCCATAATGGTCCTGCCAAATCTCTCACTAACACCAATCTGCTCTGGATTTCTGGCTACCGTGTACATGATACGTATTCCCTTGGATTCACAGAAGTTCCTGAAGCTTGTAGAGGAATATTCTCCCCCATTGTCACATCTGAGGCTTTCTATTCCCTGATTGAATTTTGCTTCCACCATAGCCACATATTTACGAAAGCATTTTTCAACTTCTTCCTTCTTCTCAATAAGATATATCACTGCAAAATGACTGAAGTGATCAATAAATGAGACAAAGTATTTCTTACCATCATGGGTTGTGGGGTTTATTTTCCCACATACATCGCTCGATACACATTGAAGAATTCTGGTAGCCTTCCTTTCTTCAGCAATTCGTTTCAAAAATGGCAACCTGACTGGGAAGGAAATTGTGTTGAGTGTCCCATCCTACGATGCCACAGGTCTGCATCATCTTTAACAGTCAAATAGGAATAACAGGATGCATTAATTGATTGACATTTGAATTTAACAATATATAGATTTCCCAGAAGTGTCCCCTTTAGAATTACATTATTGTCTTTCATCACTTTTACCGCACTTTTCTCAAACAAAACCGAATATCCTTTTTCTTCCATTTTCTTAACTGAAAGGAGATTGTAAGCTAGATTTTCACACGTATAAACGTTCTTCAAGTTTATCGTAACACCTGAGTCTGTTCGCACCTGCAATGTCCCCGTTTTACCGGCGTGAACCACTTCACCCGCCTTGGCAACACTGATTTTATGAGAAGTATTCTTCAAATCAGTCATATAATTCTCGAAACAACTCGATTTCACCAAATGAGCCGTCGCACCACTGTCATACTGTCAACAACAAAGTTTATTTCGCGGTTATCTGTCAATCCACAGAACTCTTCTGACACTGTCATTTTCTGTTCTTCTGTCAAGAAGGTTATGTCCTTTTATTTTTCTTGACATGTTACATTGGCGCTACGTCGTTTTGGACATTTCGACTTCATGTGCCCATACGCATGACAGAAATAGCACTTACCACAGAATGCCGTCTCTCTCTCTCTCTGTTGGAATCCGCCATTTGTGTCTTTCTTGGTATTTCTATTTTTTCTATAACCAGCAAAAGCCACACCTGGAGCATTATTAGGACTGTTCTTCACGAGACTTTCCTCCTCTGAGAGCAATTTGCTCTTTACAAAGTCCAACTTCACATTTTTAGGGTCTGTGCTGAACAAAACATCCATCGAAGTCACTACAGCTTGAAATTCATCAGGCATCGCCGACAGCAACTCTTGTTCATCCATCTTCCACCTGCAGTTTTTAATTCCCTATATGTTTTCTCGAATTCAGTTAAAAATTCTCCAAGTGACGTCTTTCCTTCAAATCTCATGTTTCTCAACTTTTTCTGCAGTTGAACTTGATTCGAAATTCCCGTCTTCATATAAATCGACCTGTGATGACATCCAGTACCGCATATCTCTGGAGTGCTCGATTCACACGAAATTCCCAGTTGACAAAATTACCGGTACCGTCGAATGGCTTCACGTTTATCGTTACCGATTGTTGAACCGCCATTTTACTACCCGACGCGTACTCGAAGTCCCTTTTTCTAACTTTTCACACACATTGTGATGTTCTTTTCTATATAGATTATTCCGGGTCTGGGCCCATAACCTTTTATTCAGAGTGAAAAGCCGGATGAAAAGAACAAAATGTTTATTACGAAAAATGAAAAAGTACATTCGCCAAAATTAATTTGTTTCGTACATGAATCTCGATCTCGACTTCTTGACTAACTTAAGAGTTGAAACTACGACGACGCCAACCGCGCATAGCTGGTGCCATCCAGTGAGCAAAAACAGAAACAACAGAATTGCACACTCAATATATAATCACCCTCAAGAAGAACAAAAAAACGATGTTTTCGATTTTTGACAGTTGCGTTCAACATTCGAGGTCACACACTCGGTTTATTCATTAGACCAACATCATGAACAATTCTGCAAAAAATCAGAACTACCGGATTTGATGCATACTATGATTTATAAAGTTACTGGACTATTGTGTAAAAACTTCAAGGTTTTGGCTCTTTTCACATTCTCAATCCATTTGAAAATCATCTTTGTTAGTCGGCTCCACTCAAATTTTTTTTATATAGGTGAATTCTACCTTCTGGTCTATTCAAAACTATTAAGCCATCAGCCAAACTACAACACTGGCTACTTGTTATATTATAGAGTATGTCGTTCATGAACAAATAAGATCAGATCTGTGCACATTGCATATCACTGGCTTGTATTGATCCGACAAATCATGCATCTATTGAGATGATGTCACGTTTTTAATTTAAAAACCATCTCTCTGAAAACTGTGATGTATTTCCAACATCACTGGATTCGAAAGTGATTTTTTATGGAGATTTTGCCTCTGAGGAATATGGTATACAAATGAGGCCATGATGAAAGATCTCTAAGCCTAGGAATTGAAGATGTCGAATGATTTCTATTTTGAATTGTTCAGTTTTTGGTGTGTCCTCCGTAAAAGAAAAACATTTTTGTTTTTAATTTTTCTCAATATCTTACCGTTCAAGAACCAGTTTTGCTAAATAGCATAAACTCTTAACATCTTCTACAGGCAACAGAATACCCATAATCATTTCAACCAAGCTATTGATATTGTAGTCGGGACTTCCTTCCATTTTCAGAATAACATTCAAAATGTTCAATATCGTGGCAGCAACTTGGGTATCTTCCTTCAATAATAACGTCAAAGTTTCCAGAATCCTTTTCTTGTCCAGGAAATTTTTCGAATGAATCGATTCTGTCCTGAAAAAAAACGAAATTTTTTGCAACCGTTGTAATGATTAATAATAATAATAATTATATTATTTCCCCTCCGAGGAGTTGTGGGACCTTGACGTGGTGGAGGGGCTCAGTAACCTTAATGATTCATAGAGCAATGCCGTCGGGAGTCTAAGACTCCCAGAAGGGACACCCATGTCGGTAAGGTCGACGATGAAGGGTGAAGCCAAGGACAACTCAAGAGGAGTAAACCTTAGAAAATCCGGAACCCAAGATGTCATTCGAACCGTGTCGACGGGTGAATGGCTCACCGTGACTGAGTCGCGAACGGTGTCCTCTGGAAACTTGGCGCATCCAGTTGAATATAGCCTTGCTACGGTAAGGGAGCACTGCCGTAGTGGACCTCCATTCTTCCCTACTCGTGGGAACAACATGACCAGTTTTTCTCTTTCAAATTCAAGTGATGGAAGGACACTTAAAAATCTTCCAAACGCCGGCTCCGAGACGGTGGAAGCAATTCCCCGGTTCCTGTTGGTCAAGCCCGCCGAAGACGGCGTGGAAAATTTTGATAAAATTAGCCCATTCCTTATTTCAAAAGCATTGTATGGCATTATTGGTGAAGTTCATTCTGTAAATAAAACTAAAAATGGCTTACTAGTAGGAATCAAGACTGAGAAACAAACAAAAAGACTACTTGAGGTCACAAGATTCGTAGACAGAGATGTGAAAGTTGATGCTCACCCTTCACTGAATACATCGAAAGGAGTGATTTACTGTAGAGATTTGATGAATTGTAGTGTTGAAGAGATATTAGAAGAACTCAAACCAAGCAAAGTAATTGCAGTTAGACGTCTCAAAGGTAGGAGAGATGGTAAGATTGAAGACACCCCTAGTCACGTACTCACCTTCAATACAACCACACTCCCATCTTCCATTAATGTTGCATTTTATAAATTACAAGTCAGAGCATACATTCCCCCACCTATTCGTTGTTTCAACTGTCAACTCTTTGGACATGTAGCTGAAAAATGTCAATCAACGAAAATCTGTCCTTGTGGTGAACCACCACATCCTGAATCTCCCTACACAGAACCAAGAAAATGTGTCAATTGCGACGGCCCCCACACTGCTGGATATAAGAACTGCCCCAAATATAAAACTGAGTGTGCTATACAAAAAGTGAAGACAATTGAAAGAATCTCTTATAGTGAAGCAAAGAAAAAAGTTGTAATCAAAACACCAATACCCAATGTAAGTTATTCAGCCGCCACAAACTCAAAACCAGAAAAACAAGTGAAATCGTGAAAGAACTATTGCCACACCTAGAAATAATGCTTAAAAACACAATTACCAATCTATGTTCATATAAGATAAACACTGGTGAGTTTGTCGTCCCAAGATATCCGAGAGATAGATCCGAATCAGTGTCCACTGTCCAGTCAGGCATATCTAAGAGAGGCTTAGATCAAATCGAATCGACATCTGAAGAAGAAACTAATAATTCTAATTTAAAAAAGAAGAGACCTAATAGTGGACAAAGGGGACGATCAAGAATTGAAAAAATAACCTAAACTACTGTGATATTTTGTGATAAAAAATTTTACACTTCAACATTATATATTTCTATTTAATTAATTTATTTATTTATTCATTTAATTTATTATTCAATTAACCTATTAGTTCAATTAATCGGTCCATGCAATCCATAAAAATAATCCAATTTCAATATAATCTCTTTCTAATGAACACATTTATACAATGGAATTGTAATAGCTGTATTGCACATATTAGTGAACTACAATAATTAATGATCCGAGAATTCGAATCTTTTGGGATTGCGCTACAAGAGACAAGATTCAAGTCTGAAGATAATTTTACGCTCCGAGGTTTTCGGATCTTCCGCCAGGATTACGGCCCATCAAGACGAGCCTGTGGAGGTGTTGGAATATTTCTGAGAGAATCAATTAATGCCACTGTATTACAACTGAATACGGAGATCCAAGCAATCGCTGTGAAAGTTGTTACACCTATTCGCTTCACAATTTGTAATATTTATCTCCCTTATGGTAACTGCACATATCCACAATTGGTTCACCTGATAAGTCAACTTCCTCCACCATTACTCATAGTAGGAGATTTAAACGCCCACTGTCAAACTCCTAATGAAAGAGGTCGGAGAATTGAATCCTTGTTGGAAGATCTTAACCTGTTTCTGATGAACACGGGAGACCCAACCTTTTTTAAGGCTCGTTCAAATAACTTCTCCCACATTGACCTCAGTTTTTGTTCTCCTGTTTTGGCCTCAAGACTCTCGTGGAAAGTACTGGATGATCTCCATTCAAGTGACCACTTTCTAATACATACAGGGTGTCCGAGGAATAACTGTACATATACTCGTACCAGAGATAGAGTTGGACTAGGTGATTACTGATTGACTAAAAAAATTAATTTCTGAATTTCCCTAGAAAGCTACAGAGTGATTTTCCAACTTCATGGAAATACTTAGACCATCATAAAATCCAAACTTATTGACGGATATTATTGAAACTTGGGAGGTTATTGGCACATGCTAGGGTCGAGTCAGAAATATATCAATTATTTCATTATTCCAGGGCCGGACTCATTTTTCTTCATTTAAAGTGTTCAGGGTAAAACAAACACTATGTATTTCGAATTACGAATAATTGTTTCGCTTTTTAGAAAGAAGCTGAATTATGCTTCAATCTGTGATATCGCTTGAAGTTGTCACATCAACAATTATTTTTTTATGAATTTTTGAATTTGGATAAAGTTCGAAAAATTTAATTTATTTACCTGAGCAGGACTTAGTTATCTTGTGGGGGTCGAAAATAAATAATGAATTTTCTTTAAAAAGTAACTGAAGGTGGGGAAGGCCAAATTTTGCACATTGGATAACAAATCACAGAGTCACTTTGTAGAATATCATATTCAGTGATGAGGCTCCAATCACCAGAGATGGTGTGTTCAATATTCATAACTCGCACATTTGGGCCGAAAATAATCTACACAGTAGACAAGACTGAGAAATTCACAACAAAATGTTCAGTAAATGTTTGGTGTGCTGTAATAAACCAACATTTGATAGGGCCTCATTTTTTTGACGGTCGCCTTACAAGTGCGATTTATCTAGATTTCTTAGAAAATATTTTAACTAGCATGCTACAAGAAATAAATATTAGAGGAATTTATTTCCAGCATGATGGAGCTGGATCTCATTTTGGCTTGGAAGTGAGAAGTTACTACAACAATACCTATCCAAATAGGTGGACAGGTCGAGGAGGACCTACTCCATGGCCTCCTCGATCTCCAGGTTTCAACCCGCTAGATTATATTTTATGGGTAAAATTGAAGAACATGGTATATTCTGAAGAAATTCAGTCAAGAGAACAGCTGATGAACAGAAATATCAACTGTTGCGATATTTTAAGAAATAATGGCGATATGATTCGCAAGGCCGAATTCAATTTGAACATTCGGCAAGAGGAATGTATACAAGCTAATATTTTTCGTTTCGAACCACTTCTGAAATAACGTTGACTCAGCAATTCATTCGTTCCTATTTTCATTTTTATTAGGTACTCTTTACTATATTTTAGTTTCTGTCATTCGTTATTGTTTCGTTATGGAATGTGCTTATTAAAGCTCTGAATTTTTTTGAAAATTTTCTACTAATACTTTCCGTTTTATATTCAAACATGAGATTTTCAGTTCTCTTCATGGTGAAAAATTCAATTTTTCGAACTCTATCCCAATTCAAAAATTCATAAAAAAATAATTGTTGATGTGACAACTTTAAGCTTTATCACAAATTGAAGCATAATTAAGCTTCTTTCTGGAAAGCGAATCAATTATTTGTAATTCGAAATACAAAGTGTTTGTTTTGCCCTGAACACTTTGAATGAAGAAAAATGAGTCCGGCCCTGGAATAATGAAATAATTGATATATTTCTGACTCGACTTTAGCATGTGCCAATAACCTCCCAAGTTTCAATAATATCCGTCAATAAGTTTGGATTTTATGATGGTCTTAGTATTTCCATGAAGTTTTAAAATCACCCAGTAGCTTTCTAGGGAAATCCAGAAATTAATTTTTTATAGTCAATCAGTAATCACCTAGTCCTACTCCTTCTCTGGTGAGAGTATGTACAGTTATTCCCCGGACACCCTGTATATCTATATGGGACAACCAGAGAATATTTAGCTACTCCAAGAAATGGATAATCAAAGAAGCCGACTGGGAAAAATTCATCTTCCACCTGACATTGAAGAATCCACAAAAATCGTTACTCAAAGGATCTTGAATGCTGCACATCTAAGCATCCCCGAATCAAAATGCTCTCAACGAAGGAAATACGTACCTTAGTGGAATAACGATATTCGAGAAGCCATCATGAAAAGGAAGAAAACACTACGAAAATTTAAAAGAAACCCCACTTTGGGAAATTTAATTTCTTTCAAAAGACAACGCGCTCTAACTCGTAGAATCATCATTGAGGCTAGGAAAAAAAGCTGGGTGGAGTATGTTTCATCAATAAAAGCCCAAACAAGCATTACAGAAGTATGAAAGAAAATCAAAAGCATATCAGAAAAGAGCAACCTCACAATCCCAGAAGCTCTCCTTACGAACAATGATGACGTTGCTACTGACCCTGAAGAAATTCTGGAAATTTTCGCAGATCACTTCGAACAAGTAAGTGGTAGTCTCAAGTATGAGCCGACTTTTTTAGCCACTATAGATTATGAAGAGAAAGAATCACTGAAGTTCGAATCCGTAGATGAGTTGCACTATAACACTCCATTTAATATCAGAGAACTAGAAAACGCCCTTAGTACCTGCAAAGATTCCGCCCCTGAACATGATACCATACACTATGCTATGATCTTCCACCTATCAACTAATGATAAATCTGAATTACTCCAACTCTATAACAGAATCTGGAGAAATGGTTCGTTGCCAGGAAGCTGAAAAATGGCTGTCATAATACCCATCGCTTAAAGAGCGGATGTAATCCTCTGAAACCATCAAGTTACCGACTGATTTCATAAACATGCTGTTTGAGTAAAATCTTTGAAAAAATGATCAATGCTAGACTAACATGGTACTTGGAGTCAAACCGAGAGTCAAACTCACTACTGTCCGAGGTACAGATGGGCTGTCGCCGGCAACGTTCAGCTATTGATGGTCTTGTTCGCTTGGAAAATGATATTAGAGAAGCTTTCTTGAACAGAGAACACTTGGTGGCGGTGATCTTCGACTTGGAGAAAGCATATGATACGACCTGGAGATATGCTTTCCTCAAACAACTATATCAGTGGGGTCTCCGGGGTCGACTGCCGTTTGTTATTCGGAGTTTCCTTGAACATCGCTCCTTCCGGATTCGATTGGGGGATGACCAATCCACCGTGAGAATCTTAGAAAATGGTATACCCCAGGGTTAAGTTTTGAGTGTCACATTGTTCGCTGTTGCCATAGAGTCTATAATAAAAGATCTCCCAGAGAACATAAGTAAAATCCTATATGTGGATGACTTAACTATTTATATGAAACATAAAGATATTGAATACCTTGAAAACTGTTTACAGGAAGCAACCGATCTAGTGAATGGCATAGCAAAGTCTAGAGGTTTCAACTAGTTTTCAACTAAGACTAACCTAATTCATTTTAGCCGTCTCGGCTCTGAACATCCCACCCCAAAAATATACATGAACAACCAAGAGATAAGCGTGAGGGAATCTACAAAACTTCTGGGTGTAATCTTTGATAAGGGTCTCTATTGGAAAGAACATATGAATTATGTTAATTTAAAATGCCATGAATACTAATAGATGTGTTGCTAATATAAGATGAGGTGCCGATAGAGAAGTCCTGTTGAAGATGTATGTAAGCCTGATTCAATCTAGAATAGACTACGGCAGTGTAGTTTATGACTCTGCGAGAAACTCTAAACTCCAAATTCTAGATAGATTGCAGTCATCTGCCCTGAGACTAGTTACTGGAGCCTTTCGAACCAGCCCAATTGCAGCCTTACAAGTGGACACCCTAATCACACACTTCTCAACACCGACGATGAATTTCAGACGAGACCCTCCACAGCTAAACCATCCAGGTCGCGTTGTATAGACGCACTCCGAAAATTCAACCTTGAGGAAAAATTCAATGTTCTCTGTGAATTACCATCTGTTCCACCATGGCTGATCACCGAACCTACAGTGGATAAGAAACTTTCACATTGGAAAAAAGACGACACGGCGGCCTCCACTTATCAAACACTCTTCCTTGACGAACTCAATTCATATGAGGGTTGGGAAAAGATATACACTGACGGTTCTAAATCAGAAGGCAGTGTGAGTGCCGCATTTGTCCACCAGTCGACTTCACATTCCTGGTCTCTCGACGAAGCTTGCAGCATTTTCTACGCTGAGTTATATGCAATTTGGCAGGCACTGCTCTATGTAATGTTTTCTTCCTTCAAAAAAACTGTAATCTGTTTAGACTCCCTCAGTGCCATTACTTCTCTGGAGAACACATTCACCAACACAACTCAGATTAAGCGTATATTAGAGCTGAACAATCACCTCAATATGCATGTGGAAAGAGAGTACACTTTTTATGGATTCCTGGACATGTTGAAATCACTGGCAACGAGACTGCCGATGAATGTGCGAAAACCGCTTCGTCAAGACCACCAGATGCCAACATATACATACCTCAAGAGGATATGAAAAAGAAAATAAAAAATACAAATTAACAACCTATGGCAAATCGAGTGGGACAACAATGGCGGTCATCTGAAATCTTACAAACCGAAGGTGGAGAAATGGACTTACCCGCACAATTTATCAAGAAGAGAACAAGTGGTCCTCTGTCGTTTACGTCTGGGACATACTCATATCACGCACTCTTACTTATTAATTGGGGGTTCTCGACCTAGATGCCAGTCGTGTCATGATAGACTCACAATCAAACACTTGTTTACCTGTAACGCTTATGCCAATTTAAGACACCGATTCCAATTAGACAACGTGAACCCACTACAAAATAACTTGAACCATATTCATTCCATAACCGATTTCAAGCGAATAACCTGGTCCTCATTGGTAATTACCAACTAGGACCAACTGCATTCAAGCGACTTCGGTCATTGTCGGTTATAATCATTTTACAAGGAATATCGCTGAAGGCTATAACCGTAGATAACCGCAGGCAGGACCGTAGATAACCGCGGTCATTACTGGTTATTCGCTTGAAATCGGTTCATATTAGCATTCATAAAAGAAATCAACTTTTTCGGGAAAATATAGAGCAGAAATATTGAATGATGGATTGTGATGATGATAATGGCTGAATGACCGAAGTAGTCGATGCCATAAACACAAAAAAAATAAAATATTATTATTACATCAAGACCATTAGAAATCAGAAAACGTGAACATAAGAATAACATTAAAAATAGAGATATGGGTAGATCACAGATAGCAGATCATGTGTGTTCCAATACCGGCAATCACATGATGGATTGGAATGGAACAAAAATTCTAATGACGGAACCTGAAGGTTATAAAAGAAAAATCAAGGAGTCAGCTTGTATTTTGTTGGATGAGGCTAATAATCTCGCCAATTGTTCAGTAGGAATAGATCGAATTTGAATGGATTTATGGAAAAAAGAACTGGTTTCAGGGAGTTTTGAAATAAAATAACGATATCAACATCTAGTAATCAACATTGATCTATGTTCATCATATATTGACAAATGTCAATCCAAAAATCAAGAAAATTTTCATGATTCTACAAAGTTGAATCAGTTATTGTCTGACGAAGTAGTCTGATTTAGACTCCGAAACGTTACGCTTAAGATTTCAAAGTGCTTTCATTTTCTTTCTTGTGTTAGGCAACAATTTCTTCTCGTAAAGTTTTGGCCCCTGACAAATTAGTGCTCAAATTTTTACGCAGGGGCCTTTCTTATATTATAAAAAAAAATTTTCCAATTGTTTCTTGTTTCTTGTTTCAGAGACTGGGAGAGAAAACCCATATTAAGTTTTCAGGACAATATAGATCAAGCTGTTGTAAAAATTTATAACAGCTTGAAGGGGAAGGCTTCTTTTTATTTTATTTAGGGCATAATATGAACTGCTTAATTTTCTGCAAACTAAATCTGATTAACATCAAATAATATTCTAGGGCAAAAAATTTTGCAATTTTCTCAAGAAAAAAACAATTTTTCGAAAATTGGTGCTGATCACTTATTCGGAATATAATAGACAAAAGTGAAATCACACTGCTATCGAAGGGAAAGGAAAGTCTCTGAAAGTTCATGATTTAATTCAATTCAAATTTGATAAATTTCCCTAAACGTTTGCTGCCATATGTTTTTTTGGAAAAATGTATTACTCTGGATATATTTGTTTTTCGTGTTTTCCTAGCACATTCCCTCGATAAAATTTTTCATGATATCTATCCAGGTGTTGAAAAACAAATCCGAAGGAATTTTGAATGTGATTACAAAACAAAATAAAAGAACCTCTGTGGATGCTGGCTGATTATGACTACTACAAGCCGATGCACAATTATACCACGGTAGCTGAAATTCATAACTATCGAATTCATAACTCCCTGAGGAGTGTTGAGCACTTTTTGGGTGAACAAAGATCATGGAAAGTTTTCGAAGATATGAATTCCATGTTCTTGTTTACCCAAAACGAAATTATAAATTCATAAACTACCCCATGCTTATCGGCATTCTCTTCAATCGCTACCAGATGTTCGTTTTATGACCGGTTTTTTCAGGCGGCTTCTTTGATGGGGGATTGTTCATGCGACAAGTGGGAATACTCTCATATTTCAATGATTATTGTTCATTCTCCAATCAGAATATTTTTTTCCGAGAAGGCGGAAATATAGAATCTTTTCATTAGTATTTTCATTCTAGAGAAAGATGTATTCGAATTCGAAACAATCGAAACCACGATGAGAGTGTATTCAGAGAGTATTCATAGTTTTTAGTGTCTTCGACTTCAAATTGTGTTATGGAAGGTAACTTCTTTAATTATTTACGTAGCCGATTTTTTCGTTCGGCGCTTCTCAATGTGAAGTTTTAACTATTATAATTATTGATTATCGATTAGAAGTGTAAAAAAACCGAAACGTGACAGTCTTTGGGGTCTGCGGATAGAAGTGAAAACAAAGTAACTCGTGAATTGTATCGTAGAGCGTCGACCAATTTGATTATTATTTCCGAATAATTTTTGATTTGTAAGGAAGTATTAAGATGACCAATTTGAAATTCCTTGATCCCTGATCATAAACACTTCTTTGTACACGAAAATTAATTCAAAAATGATAACCGGATAGTTCGACGATACAGTTTACAAGTTGCTCAGATTTCACTCCTATCGGCAGTCCCAGAAGACTGTTATATTTCATATATTTTCATGATATGATGAATTTACTTTTGGAAAATATGGATATTCTTAAAATTTTCCATAAGGATGCCGATGACGATCGCTATAAGACACCCAAAAAATAAACCTTTATACATCAATGCAGACTCGTTACACGTGTACTGATAAAGAAACAATCCAAGAAAAATATAGGAATTAACTTCCTATTGATATTCTTTAGACTAACAGAAGGCTGGTTTTCAGATCAGAATAAAATATGCCTACTCGTGGTATTAGGATTCAGGTATTTCATTTTCAGAATTATTATTGATATTTTTGTGTCTGTTATGTCTTTTTTATTTATTTTTTTATAATTTATTAATTTTGATAATATATTTATGCTGTGTTATTAGGAATAATTTCTGAGTTTCTTGTTTTGAATTCATGGTTTGTTTCATTCGATCTTTATTTCATATTTCATAACTATTCATATATGGTTTTTATGATTATCATTTTATCGAGCGTATATGTATATTTGTTTTTATTTCGTAATTACATGTTGATTTGTCTTTAGTTATTAGCAATCATAAAATTTATTTTATTCCTTTCTCCATATTATTTATATTTCATTTTCCTGTTAATATTCTTTCATGAATTGTGATTTGTTTAGAAAACAGTTACCGTATTATCTTATACATGTCACCTTATATTGTTGATGTCATTTTCACCAAATTCTGCGGACGCTCATGCATAAATATTAAAAAAGAAAAAGAAAGAAATGGAATACTGATGACGCCTGCGCCTTATCGTTTTTCGACAAAGTTTTTTTTTGCCCCACCCTGAGAAAAAATTCTGCGGGCCCATGCATAGACCTGAAAACAACACCGACATCAACATAGCACGTCGTCAAGAATCTTCGACAAAAGCATTCTTGCCGTTTGTCCCACGATTAACAAATATAATTGGCCGATTTCTGGGAAAACACAACATCAAGGCAATATTCAAAGCGTCGAAAAAGATCAAGGACCATCTTAACTCCCCCAAGGAAAGAAGAGACCCACTCAGTACTCCGGGTGCATACCAAATTCCGTGCAACTGTGGGAAATAGGTATCGATACACCGAAGCGATCAATCAACACAAGGCCCCTTGCTGACTGAACAACACAAATCATGCAAAAGAATTCGATCAAACCCAAGTGTTGTGTACCACTACCGCATATCACCCCAGGCTTCACAGGGAAGCAATCAAAATTCATAAACAGCCAACGAATTTCAATAGATCAGAAGAAACCTAAAAAATCGACAGGATATGGGTGCCAGTAACTACTCTAAAACACCAAACTACTGCCCCACAATATAAACCTTAGAAATCATTTAACTTACATTTCGCCTACATCTGCAGTAGTCATCTTCAGAGGATTCTTGGTTTCAGATTGTAACTATACCGCTGAGTTACTGACCACCCTGTTGCAGGGTTCAATCCTGATCTGTTGTTTATAGCTTCGTTAATGAAGTAAAGTGGACGTTAGTGAACTTATCGACCTTATTACGTTCCCTTCTAAACTGGCAACCACACGGAACATACTCAGGACGTTATGTACCAAGGGCGTTCTTGGTACATGGAGAATTTTGACCAGTCTTGGATAGAACCACAATCAAACTGTTACGGAGTGGTAGCGATGTACCAAGTGCTCTTTCGGTACATGGCGCATGGTTGCCTGTCATGAATAGGACTCGGATCCCGGATCCGGATCATCAAAGTAAAAAATAAAGTAAACCGTAACAGTTTGAATGGGGTTCTATCCAAGACTGGTCACAATTTCCCTCACTCGACATCGTACACGTTGAATGCGAATGAAGGCGAAACGCCAGGTGAGATAATTCTTAATAGACCACGTCCAATACGCCCGGAAGGATCAATGTCTTCATATCCGGTGGTGAAAAAATTAACTTTTCATTAAATTTTCAGTTTTTTCTATGAAACTAATATTTTCGCATTTAATAAATTCTTTCAGAAGAATTGAAAAAAAAATTCCAATGTATTTAATGAAAAATATTGAATTCCTTTCCCCGTATTAATCATATTGCAAACTGTTAAAAAAAAGGTACTGATGTTTTGGACAAAGTGGCGAAGAAATTTTTAAAGAATTTTTCATAAAAAAAAAAGAAAAAGTCTTTTTCTACTCACTTCTGCAGAATTTTGATCAGAAGGTTGAGCAAAGGCAGAGTAGAATCCTTTGGTACACTCTTATTATTTCTATCGGATAAATTCAACAAGATAAAGTTAATCATACTTCTCACACTATTCCATTCTTCGAATATCTCATTTTTATTCAAAAACGATGTCATAACTCTCACGAATGTGCTGAAACAAAACTTTATTATTCTCGAGTAAAAATAAAAGTTAGTTTGCACTTACTTAAACTTGCTGGAATCAAGAACAGTAATATTACAGTTCGACAGGGAGGTGAACAAGGACTTAGCGACTCTTAAATACTGTTCTCTACTGACTTTGTAACATTCTTCATACTCGTCATTGTGCGAATCCAGATAAGAAACTAGAGCATTAGCATCCATTATTATAATTGATTGTCCTTCAACAATTCAATAGATCTGTGGAAATATCAGAGACCATGAGTATATTTTGAGTTCTATGATCATAGAATATGAAAAAATCAATATTCATAGAATGTCAGATTCTGTCAAAGTTCTCTCCCCTACAGATTTCTGCATTTATTCGAAAATGTCAAGTTTCATCCTTCGAATTTGACTAATCCAAAATTCAAGTAGTTTTTCTATGATACCATATGCTGGTAATATGCATTTTATTTCGGAAAGATAGGAAATGCTGTTCAACGACAATAAGCGAAAATTAAAAATATTCTGACACTTTCCGCGTCAAGCTTCAAGGTGGAATCTGTACCTAATCTTAATTGAAGTTCCATTTTGACAACTAGCAAACATCTCTAAAAAAATATTGAATGCACAATTTGTATAGGTACAGGGTGCTGCAAAAGGGAGTTTCGCTTTTAGAGCTACCGAACCAGATATCTGGGGAGTTTTGTTGGACAGCAGGATCCTTATAATATATAATTCTGCATCTCCGGACATCATTTTATAATATATACACAATTTGTATACAGGGTGCTGCAAAAGGGCGTTTCGCTTTTATGTTATGCTGTTGGACAGCAGGATCCTTATAATATAATTCTGCATCTCAGGATATCATTTCATAATATACAGGGTGTTCTCAGAATAATATTCACGAACTCGGCTATTTTTTGAATGGATGACCCCGAATACATTTCATATATTAGCATACAATATTTCTGTCTTGACCCAAACTATGAGAATACTTTCCTAATGGTTAAGATCTCAATCAGAGGAAACTGCGGTTGTGGGAACAACGGCGAAAGTCCTCTACTGATATCCAGGAGCATCGTTGTAAGGATTTGATCAATTTTTTTTTATTTACTTAGCAGTATATAGGTACTGGTTGTCCGAAGTTCGATTGGTCATTAGACATTTTTGGAGAACTGGACCTATTCGAAATCCGAAAATTGAGAATGATATTGGAAATGAATAATAAATTTCTCGAAATTTTTTTTTCGAATGTTTTAGTTATGATATAATCGAGTATTCAATACTAAAAAATTTTCTTTTCACTCCGTTATACACATCGCAGTTAGTTTTAATATACAGAGTGTACGAAGTTCGACGGCCTGCTATTAGCCGTTTTTGAAAAACTGGACCCATTTGAAATCTGAAAATTGAGATTATAATATGGTTCGATATTATCTACCGAACTACTTTCACTTATACAAGGAACGAAAAAAAATTTTCCAAAAACTTTTTTTTCGTCTTTTTTCGTATCCAATTTTAATAGAGTATTCAATTCTGGATACATTCTTATTCAAATCGTTTCATTCATCGAAATGCTCTTCAAAATATCGAGAAAAAATTGAAGAAAAAAGGGAGATAGGGGAATACCCCTAGGATCTCCCTTTTTTCTTCAATTTTTTCCGAATTTTCTACCGAATTTTTTACCGAATACGGTATTATGTTTTTTACTGCTATTTTCAATATATAAATATCTTGATATCTTAGGCACAAACCGTTTTCACATTTTTGAAGTCGAAGACTATGAAAATATTGCAACATTTCTAGAATTTTGAAAAACTCTTCACAGGATTTTCAGAATGTTGTGTCAAAAATTGGTATCAAAATTGGCTCATAACTTTCGTTTTCCGAATTAGAACCCTATATTTCTATAATTGCGTGTATTCTGCGAAAAAAATTATGATGAGTTCTTATATGTAGGAATGCACCTGAAATGAATAATTTTTGAGTTTTTTAGGATTATGTGCTCTTATGTCGTACGTAGCGTCAGATTCATAATAAAATATTTTCATATCAACAATGATAAATGAATTCAGAAAAAATATCTTTCACTAGAACCCAACGCAGTCATAAAAAATTGGGTTTCAATTCGAAAAACAAAAGTGCCAATCTTCATCCCTATTTTTGACCCAACATTTGGAACACCCCCTGACAAGTTTTTCAAAATTCTAGATAATTAAAATGTTTCCACAGTCCTCGAATACGAAAGTGTGAAAACGGTTAGTGTTCAAAATGTTTTGAATTGGAATAACAAGCATAATACCGAATACTCTCATCTCATTTTTTTCTTCAGTTTTTTCTCGATTGTTGAGAAGTATTTCGACGAATGCAATGATTTTGATATGAGTGTATTCAAAATGGAATACTCGTTCAAAAATGAAAACAAAAAAAACAAACATTTTTGGAAATTTCTTTTTCGTTCTCCGTATTTGCGAAAGTGGTCAGGCCTCAAGAATATTTTGGTTCGGTAGATAATCTCAATTTTCAGATTTCAAAGAGGTCGAATTGGTTCTGCTGCAGAATCTTCTGAAAGGCCGTCGATCTTGGTACACCCTGTACAGGGTGGGCAAAATTGGTGATACATGAACTACAACTTTTTAACCCGACGAGATAGAGGAAAATGAATGGCACATTACGGTCGTCTTTTTCAGAGAAACTAATAATGCCATCAACTGCATTCTTCTATCTTCTTTTGTTTTCGGGTTAAAGGCCAAAATTGAAATTTGGGTGATTTCGACTTTTGTCATTATCTCCGTTTCTGTTTGTGCTAGAATGTTGAAATTAAAACCTTATACAGGCATTTTTTTCATAACACTCCAGTGGCGTACCATGTTTTTTGACAACAGGTTTCCTTGCTGAGCTATAACATAAAGTTGTGTTTTTTCTTATAGAAACAATAGTTTATTATGATTCAGAAAGAATCATCACTTTTTTCCGTTTCAAAAATATATAGCGTATTATACAGGGTGGGCCACGTAAAACAGTTCAACTCCCATGTTTCTGAGTATGCTCCAGAAAATGCTTCGACAGGTTAATCTTTTGATACCAAATAGGAATTGTTAAGTATATTCATGAATAGAATTGCAAATCCTTTGCAATGATGTGTCACTCGAACCCAATAAAGTTTTGGATCTTGAAGGGGCTGCCACCCCTATTAGGGGTATAATCATAGACCACTGACCTCGAAGTCAAAAAGCGTTCTAACCATTTTCTATAACTTACGCACGGAAATATAGGTCAGTAGGTATTTTTTTACGTGGGTCACCCTGTATAATGATATATTTTTGAAACAGTAAAAAGTGATGATTCTTTCTGGGTCATAATAAACTATTGTTTCCATAAGAAAAAACACAACTTTTTGTTATAACTCAGCAAGAAACCCTATTGGAAAAAAACGTAGTACGCCTCTGGATTGCTATTAAAAAAGTGTCTGTATAAGGTTTAAATTCAACATCCTAGCACAAACAGAAACGGAGATAATGCCCAAAGTTGAAATCGCCCAAATTTCAATTTTCGCCTATAACTCGAAAACAAAAGAAGATAGAGGAATTCATTTGATGGCATTATTAGTTTCTCTGAAAAAGACGACCGTAAGGTACCATTCATTTTCCTCTAGCTTGTCGGGTTGAAAAGTTGTAGTTCATGTATCACCAATTTTGCCCACCCTGTACAATAACAATATCAATATTTTTATTTGGATAATACAAAATTGAAAGGACAGTTACAAGAAAAAAATTAAATTACATTTCCTCTAGTTAGTTCACGTCTGCCGATAGTCAGACACTCCAAATTCAAGATATCGACAAAGAACAATGGTTTTGAGTAGTAGAAAGGGTTTGAGTGGTAGAACAGGGGGTGAATAACCCATCTGAACTCCACCCTAAGATTGATTTGTGAAAATTTGTTTTGTATTTTCTGTAACTGAATTGTAATGACCAAATTCAATAAAGGCCTATTATTATTAATATTATTATTATTATTAATAAAAACTAGTCTTCACTACACATCAAGCATTGTACTGGATCAACAAGTATCTCTAAATTTTTTTCTTGATATGAACTGAAACAATTAAAATTCTGTGGGATTGAATTGAATGTTTTCACGGCATTATTCGAAAAATGCCGTGCTATGATGTGGCATAGTAAATTTGACTACATCTCTAAAATCAACATTATGAACATTACGACGAAAACTTTGGCGATTTTTCAAAGACCTATATGTTTGTGGATTCTTGAATATGTTCAAAAGAAAAGCTGATAAGTGAGGGACTCTGTGCTCATTCATTTTCAATTAATTGATATCTCTTAATGAATGGGAAAAATGATCGAACTTTCGCAGACCACAGACAAACCTCAAACACATATTCTACACATTCTGAATACGATCCCTGCAATATCTGTCCAAAAAAAGCCATAAACAAAATCACAATAGTTGAAATGTGATAGAACTAGAGTTTTGCATACATTTATCGTGGGTGATTCATTCAAAATATGCCTATCAGAGTACAGAACCCTCAGAGCGGAATATGACTTATGAATAAATTTTTTGTATGTCCTCTGAACCTAAGTTGTATGTCCACAGTAAGTCCCAAGCTTTTGACCGTATCAACACAGGATATGTTTGTATTGTTTATGAATATAGCAAGAAACTCAGATTTTTCTACTGCCGAAAATGATTCAGAGGACTTGAATAAGTTCCTGAGATCTTCATTGATTAATTTTTTATTTTCTTCGTATTCACTTGAATTGAAACACATAGGGTCGGTTTCACAAAACTTTGTTTGTACCGAGAAATTGAAAATTAATGGCTTTTCAGACGGAATTGAATTCTGGAAAAATGACCAGCCCGAGCAGGATTTGAACCTGCGACCCTCGAATTACTAGTCCAATGCACTAACCAACTCTGCCATCGGGAAGGTCGAAGGTTCCATCTGATCTTCGGTTGGTGAATCTCCCAGAATTCGATGTTAGTTCTGTTAGTTTAATTCTTCACGCTCGTGAATTAATTGGAGCCACCGCGATTCGTTGAAAGTTCAAAACGAGTGATTCGATTGGTTCGAATTCACGTAAGGTTTTTTAATCGCATAATTAAAGTTTTGTGAAACCAACCCATATAATTTTGAGAAAAATGAGCAAAAGCTTGGACCACGCAGTGCTTAAACGACTTTACGAAAACTGCACTATAAATGAGGAATAGGCCCAAGGATGGAACCAGATTCAACATTTGTCTGAAAATAGATCGTTTGAAATCTGCCATCAACACTGATACATTTCTCATAACGATTTTCTAATTATCTATGTAATACCAGTTTCAAACGTAGATTCGTCAAGCTCCCCAAAATACTGAAATACAGCTTCGATAACGTCGATAACAAGCCATTTTTCGAGGTAAGGAAACAGGTAGTAGTTGCTTGGGGTAATTCTTAAGAGTAGGGGGGATGCGGCATCAATTCAAACTTCAATTCGTGGATTTTAGACATGTCAGAAACGAACAAATACTGGTTTGATATGGAGATGAAACAAAATTTTTTTCTTCGTCAAATGAGGTCGTTCAATTTGCACCTCGTGCTTCAAACATTGCAACAACTTTGCGTAGTATTGACCAGTGATCCATCTGCTTTTGTATTAGAATCTGATAATTTCATTTACGATCCTGTATTGAGACTTATTGCAGATGGAGTGGGGGATATTGAGGTGAGTGAGGAGCTGGTCCTCCCTTATATTTCTAAAATTAGTAGTGGTTCCGCTCCGGGTCCCGATGGGATCACATCGCAACTGTTACGTTCTTGTGCCGAGGCCTTGGCTGTTCCACTCTCCATCATTTTCTCACATTCTATCAACTCATCTTCGCTCCCTCAAGATTGGTTAACCACCTCTGTTACACCTATTTTCAAAAAGGGCGATAAGCTTTCAGCTCAGAATTATCGACCAGTGAGCTTGAAATAAAGTGTTTGCAAGATCCTCGAGAGGATAATAAGCGATAGATTCAAAGAGTTTGCTCTACAACATGACATCGTTCCGAAGGAGCAGCATGAGTTTCTTCCAGGTCGCTCAACTATCATAAATCTTCTCCCTTATGTTAACGACTGGACTAGATGGGTTGATTCTGGCAGTTCAATAAATGTGGTTTACCTTGATTTCGCACGAGCATTTGACCGTGTTCCCCACTGTCGTCTTCTGAGGAGGCTTGAGTATTTGGTGGTGAGAGGACCGCTGCTTTCATGGATAAGATCATTTTTGACACTGCGAACTTTTCGAGTTAGTGACTGCTTTTCCTCTTCCACCAGAAAGGTCCTAAGCGGAGTTCCACATGGTTAGATGCTGGGTCCTGTTCTATTTGTACATATACTTCTAATCTTCCTTGCCTTTTCCGATTCAACTCTGCAATGTTTGCAGACGACACAAAGATATATAACCGCTCACTATTCAACAAAGGTCACCTCCAAGAAGATCTCACTCGTCTGTCTATGTGGTGTCAGGAGTGGATGCTGCCCCTCAATGTCGAGAAGTGTTGTGTGCTACGTATAAGTAGAGGAAATCCCATGACTGCCTACTTCATTGAACAGCAGATGCTAGCCTCTGTCTTCCAACATTGTGACCTGAGTGTTATCGTCACTGACAACTTGAGTTGGTCTTCTCATATTTCAGTGGTGGTGTCCAAGGCCAAGCAGATGACGTACCGGCTGCCCAAAATCTTTTCGGGGTGCGACATATCTACATGCAGGAAACTTTATACCACCTACTTGCCACCTATCTTGGAGTATGCGGACCCTGCTTGGTGGGCTAATCTGAGAGGGGATCAAGAATTGTTGGAGTCCGTCCAGCGATAGAACACCCGCATTGCATTTGGCAGGATTCGTCCAGACTATAGATCAAGATTGCAGATGTTCAATTTGCCATCGTTCTCGAACCGCAGAGCAAGAGGCGACTTGATTATCACCTATAGAGCGCTTGACTCTCTTTTTGGTACGGACATGGCATTCCCCTTTCCTCTCAATCAGGACCGACCGTTGAGGGGACACCCCTTCAAGCTCGCCAAGGAGAGTTTTAGAACAATACGGAGGGACAACTTTCTCCTCAACAGAGTGATCGAGGCGTGGAATCGACTCCCTAGTGAGGTTGTGAATTCGGGAACAGCCAACACCTTCAAGAATTCCCTAGATAGGTTGTCTGGCCGACAGCGGGATTCAGTTGCGGTTGTGTAATGTTGTTTGTGACTGTGTGGTGATATGAATATTTTCTTCTTTTCTTGTATAGCTTCTCGAATGGTCTCTCAGTTTTATTTTGTAATTTTCACTATCATTTTTGAGTTAATAGGTTTATCTCTACTCTTGTCAATTTCTAATAATAATAATAATAAATCCTCTCGCATCCCAAAAAAACAGTACCCATATCCTTGTAAGCCGATTAAATGGTTTTGCCTTCTTTGGAGTTCGTTCCCCTTTTCCAACTCACTTTTTTGAATGTGTTACATTCTCAAGAGGGTAGTTTCATAAACAGTTATGAATCGACACGAAAATTCGTTTGTATTACGCCTATACAGCGCCAAATTGTTGGTAGAAATGGTTTTGCGAATCAGTTTTGGATCAAGCGTTAGCAAACGCGGCCCCCATCTTGCACACAGCTCTTCCATGCGCAAATGGTTGTGAAAACTATTCTGCACAAGAATCAGGTCTCAGCTATCTCATGCACTTTCAAATTGCGGTCTTCCAACACTATTTGATGGATTCTCTTTTCTGAAGTTATTACCCAAACAAGTCGTCCTGAGCAAGGCTCGTCAGAGGTGCCCACACGACTCATTTTGAATTAAGAAACCTACTGCTCAAGAGAGAACTGCTGAGAGAAGAAGTGCGTGAGCTGAAACAGATGTTTGAGAGATCTAAACGATCTCAAAATATTATCATTCACGGCAGTGCTGAAGCTGGAATAATTAAGCGAGATCAAATTGAGATATTTTGAAGGAATGTGATATCCCTAATACGGACGTGAAGCCAAGTAGGTTGAGGAAATTCGACTCTACAAAAGGACGTGCTCGTCCTATTAAGGTGTGTTTGTCATCATCTGATCATATTCCTCTCGTGCTGCGTAGGTTCAAAAAAATCAAATCTCAAGGAAAATTTCTGACTGTCTCTGTTTCCCCCGATAGAACGCCACAACAGATGGCCTTTACAAGTATGTAAGAACTGAGCTGAATCGAAGGTTAACTGCTGGTGAGCATAATCTGAGAATAAGACACATCAATGGGGTTCCTACAATAGTTAATTATACATCGGAAAACTAAATCGTACCAACAGGTCTATTCCGTCGGGTGTTTCTGTTGAAGATAGATGTGTGTGTATCATTGTATTATCAGAATACTAGAGGACTCAATACTAAACTACCGCTATTTTTTAAGTCAATGTGTGAGCATACCTTTGACATAGTCTGCATAAGTGAGACCTGGCTCGGTGAGTCTGTTCTTGATGCCGAGATTGGACCGACTGGTTATAGTATTGTGCGTTGCGATAGAAGGTTCCTAGAGGTTAACAGATCACGTGGTGGTGGTGTTTTGATTGCTTTTTCTGAGTGTGTGCGTTTCAGGATTCTTGATAATGCGTTTCTGAGGGATCTCGTTCCTTTGATAGATGTTGTTTTGTGTAAATGTTCTGCGCCCACTCAGTTCGTTATTTGTGTGGTCTATGTACCGCCTAACGTATCCAACCTTGAGCTTGAGTTGTTCACATCTGCCCTGGAGCTCAAATTTTTGAATGAGACTGTAGTCATTGTGGGTGACTTCAATGTACCCAGTTTCAGGGAGGGAGAACCTGGTTGTCCCAAGGCAATGATTTTACAACAATTTTGTAATGATCTCAAGTTGCGACAACATAATGCAGTGTATAACTCTAATAACAGATGGCTTGACTTGGTACTGGTTGGCGGGATTTCTGATGTTGATGTTACAGGTTGTGACTGTCCCTTCGTCCCTGAGGATGCGCATCATCCTGCATTGAATATTGAGTTGAGACCATCACCTGGGAAACAATATATCAGTGTTCCTAGAGCAAGCTACATGTTTTTTTAATTTCAAGAGGGTCAACTTCGACGAATTGTTTTCATCAATTGATGATTTCAACTGGGATCAGTTACGGTCTTTTGATCGCGTTGATGATGCACTGGAGTATTTCTATGAGAAATTATTTGAAATACTGAAGAGAAATGTACCATGTAGAACTTATACTGCTGGCGAACGTATTTTTCCTCCATGGTTTACTGTTGAGGTCAAGAGTAATATCCGTTTGAAGAACTTTTATCGATATAAGTGGCTCTTGACTCATGATGTCAAATACAATGAGAAACTCGAAAAATTAGGTGCAATTGTGAAGCGCGACATATCTTCGGCATATAGCGATTATATTTCAACTGTGCAGGACAATATTAGATCAGATCCAGCTGAGTTCTGGAAGTTCGTTCATCAGAGACAGGGATCTACAGGAATTCCGGGTGTGATGTACAGAGGTGAGGTTCAATGTGTGAGTCCGCAGGATGTTGTTAATATGTTTGCAGATCATTTTGCTGATGCGGCGGAGGTTCGTGATCTTGGGGGGTACGAGAGCCCAACTTCGGATGGTTGATTTCGGTGCCGTCAGTTTCCGAGGAGGAGGTTCGTTTGATCATGCCCAGATTTCCGAATCGGTCTACTGCAGGGGATGATGGTATTCCGTCGTCTATAATAAGAGATTACAATTCGGCATTCGCTAGGCCATTATATCTCATCATAGATTTGAGTCTCAGAACATATACCTTTCCTAAAAAGTGGAAACGAGCAAGGGTTGTCCCCATTTTCAAGAAGGGAGATAAATCACAAATTCATAATTATAGACCCCTATCTGTTTTGTCCAACTTCGCAAAGGTCTATGAAGCGGTCCTGTACGGGAATATTTATTTCAACGTTCATATTCCCACTTGTCAACCCGACAGCATGGATTTGTTGAAGGAAGATCTACAGTTACTAACCTGGCCACAACTTCACAGTACATTGTGGAGTGTTTGGATGATGGTGGATAGGTGGACGTGGTTTATACGGATTTAATCGTGCGTTTGACAGTGTCGATCATGGTATCCTTCTGGATAAGCTCTCTGGTTTTGGTTTCAGTCCGGCATATGTGAAGCTTATGAAATCCTATTTGCAGGAGAGAATTAATTTTGTGTTTTATAATGGATTCAGATCAGATGAATACGTACTTTCAAGTGGCGTACCACAGGGATCAAATTAAGGGCCGTTACTGTCCATCATTTATATTAATGATCTTCTAGACTCCCTGGGTTGTCCTGCCTTATCATATGCCGATGATATATATATATATATATATATATATATATATATATATATATATATATACATACATAGAAGGGGAAGGCAGCATTGATCACGCGAAATGAACCTATACCTTATGAATGCTTACTTCCAAGTCACTGAAGGAGAGACGACAAAGGACAGATATAGAGCCAAACTCGAAGAACAGTGGAAAGTGAAGTACCCTACCTTGACATTCACAACCTAAACCTAGCAACCCAGATTAATAACATTAAAAAAAAAAGACTCATATCCCCTGATGAACTGGAGGAAATCAAACTACAATATACACGAGGCAGTAATTCCAGAAAGTTAATCTCAATTCGAAGGTCAATAAATACTAGAAACAGCATCCCGCATCCACAAGCACCCCAAGAAGACGATGAACATCGAAAGCTAAAAGAAGAAATAAAGGTATCATTTCGAGAACTAGACTTCGAGTATAAGGGAATAGCAATGCACGCAAGACCTGTGATATTCAGAAAAAGACTGTTCAAAGAGGTGAGGAACACTGTTGAAATAGTTAACAGTGCACTAGCAACAGAATTTGAATGCTCTGAAGATCTAGAGGACCTCTGTCATAAAATATACTGCGCAGCAACCCTGGTCAGCAACATTCATTGTAAAAAAACACCTTCAGAATCCAAAAATCCCGAAGGAATACCCCCATGGAAAAAAAGACTGGAAGCCAAAATAACAAACTTCAGAAAAGAAATTGGAGTACTCGAGAACTACCTCAAGGGTGGGAAAATTAGTAAAAAGACAGAAAGGAAGGCAAAAACATATGCCAGAAGAGCGAAAATTAAAATTTCCGAGAAGTTACATAAACAACACTTCAAAAAACATGTGGAAATTATAAAACAAAAAATTGCAGCCCTTGGCAACCGACTGCGGAGATATCATAAGAGAATACTAAGATTCCAGCAAAATCTACTCTTCTCCACCAATCAAAAATTATTCTACCGCAATATCGAAGGCAACAAAGAAACATCAGAAAAAGCACCACCAGAGCAGCAAATGACGGAATTCTGGTCGAACATATGGTCTCAGGAGGTGCAACATAATACACAAGCCAGCTGGATAAACACTGAAAAAGAAAATTTCAAAAATAGAACACAGATGCCCGATGTAACCATCACAAGGACAGACATAGCCGAAACTGTTGAACGCTTTAAAAACTTCACACCACACTATAAATACACACCGACAGCGGTAGCAGAAAATGAACAAGCCAAAATCTTCTGGGATTTTCCCTTTACTGCAGATAGACCACTCGAACACAACCGACCAGATCTCGTGATACTAATGAAAAAAGAAAAAACAGCTATTATAGTAGACTTCTCAGTACCACTCGACCACAACATAGCGCAAGCTTACGACAGCAAAATCGTAAAATACTCAGAGCTAGCAAGAGAACTTAAAGCAATGTGGAAACTTGAGAAGCAGGTAAGGGTGCTTCCTTTGGTGATCAGCAGTAATGGACTTGTACACCTCAACACCACGAAACACCTAGCCGAGCTCCAACTTCCGGACAACACTCTTCTATGGATGCAGTAGGCTGTGGTGTTGGGAACGGTAGCCATTATTCGCCAGATAGTCTTTCCGCAGTGAGAAAACTCCGCTGGCTCATGGCTGATACAGCCCGGGCCATCGAGATGTAGACACCACTCTGCCAAGGTTAGCATCCTTGACAGAGGTATTTTTCAGCTCCCATTACTAGAAGTATGAGAAATCAGGGCGGCGAGGAGTCTCAGACTGGCTCTTCTCGGAACCGTCCAGAGGATCAGTCTGTAGGAGGTACGTGTGGGGCAAGCGGCGCACCCCTCCGAGATGGCACCGTAAGGCCACATCCTGTATCTCCTCGTGGAGATAGTCCTGGTAGCTTGAGTGGACATAGCGCTCACTCCGCTGTGAGGACGAGAATACGGGATAGGCGCGAACGCTGGTCTAAAGACGATAATTGTATGGTCATGCGGGCGCACTATATTGCGACGGAACTTGCTAGAAGTCTTAACACCACCTATGGAAACCTTCTCCTGGCGATATGGCGAGAGATGTGCCCGAACAGACCGGCATACACTCAGCTACTCTTTAATCGCGTTAGATGGATAATGGGCAAACAAAAATTGTCCAGAGCTGAGCTGGAATCTGTCAAAGCAAGTTGTTTTCCCTCTTACATGGAGATACGCACTGTCGAACGGCGGGAAGGCCCTAGGAGATCGTCTACGGCGGTGAGAAGGAGTGGGCTGTTTCGGAGGGAGCAACCAAGCAATGCCGTCGAGAGAGGTATATTTGAAAACTTATTGAAGTACTCTGGCATTGCTGCGGAGAAAAGACCAAAGATCCCGAGAATTCAGTTCTCCAGAGAGCTTCTTGACTTGGTGAGGTCAGTTGACTCTGTCCTGCCACAGCACCTGGAAAACGTTGCTTCATTCGATCGGCTGGTAGATGTTGTATACGCGGGGGCTGCTACGGTCTGTGAGAGCCTTGGCCTACAGCAACGTGGTCAGGGGAACAGCTCCACGCCGCCGTGGAAGATACGCCTGGAGAAAAAAATCGTAAGTTTGAGAAAGAAAATAGGTGTGATGCATGCTTACCTTAGTACGCCGACACCATCGTCGAAAGTCATCAGGACGGTGAGAAAGATAGCATCTTACTTCCAGGTTAAAAGTAAGAGTCCAACCTTCAGAACCGAAATCACCATCATCTGTGATAAGCTGAAACAAAAAATCAAGGTGTTAGGAAACCGCTCCAGGAGATACAACGAAAGAACAAAACGCTTTCACAACAATAGATTATTCTATAACAATCAAAAACAGTTCTTTCGTAACCTTGAGGGGAGTGAGATAAAGAGTGCTGAACATCTGGAACCTGAGGCAGCGTATAGATGCTGGAGTGGATTGTGGTCGGAGGATATCGTACATGATGATCGGGCATACTGGATCGAAGAGGCGCAGTCTCAGATCCCGAGTGCGCGGATGGGGGACGTAGAAGTGGATGAACGCATAATTAAAGAGGTCTTAAAAAATGCAACAACTGGGCCTCGCCAGGTGCCGATAAGCTGCACAACTACTGGTGGAAGCACTTCACAAGTGTTCATAAAACTGTGGCGTCGCTGATTCAAAGAGCCTTGTCAGACCCATCCGGTGTGCCAGATTTCTTCACGTTGGGAGTCACGTACCTAATCCCCAAAGATGGAGACATGAAGAACCCTAAGAACTACCGTCCCATCACATGTCTGCCAGCAGTGTACAAGATTCTCTCTGCTGTTCTCACTAGATCAGTGACGAGACATCTAAAGGATAACAACTTGATGGCCCAAGAACAAAACGGATGTCGCATGAAAACAAAGGGATGCAAAGAACTATTGGTTATAGATCAAATATTAACCAAACAGGCGCGGAGAAAGCTGAGAAACATATCTGTCGCATGGGTGGACTATGCTAAGGCTATTGATTCTGTCCCTCATAGTTGGCTTCTGAAGGTGTTACAGATGCATGGTGTGTCGGGGAATGTAATAAATCTTCTCAGGCATCTTATGCAAACCTGGAGGACTTCACTCATTGTGCCTGGGGGCGGGCATGTGGTAGAGTCGCAGCAGATCAGGATAAGGCGTGGAATATTCCAGGGTGACACCCTGAGCCCAGTGTGGTTTTGCTTAGCACTTAACCCTCTGAGCATGCTTTTGAACAACACCCGGTATGGGTATGTTATTAGCAAACCACGGAACATAACCATATCTCATCATCTGTATATGGATGATCTCAAACTGTATGCTGCGAACTCCGACCAAATCCTCAAACAGCTGGAAATCGTGTCGACCTTCAGTGAATCAATAAGGATGAGAATGGGTATTGAGAAGTGTGCTGTCCTTAATGTTAAGAGAGGGAAAATACAGGAGGTGGAACAGATAACGTTGATGAACTGCGTCTCAATACCAGCTTTGAGCAGCCACGAATCTTACAAGTACCTTGGAATCAAGCAGGCATTGGACATCCGAACAACTGAAATGAAACATCAATTCAGAGAAAAACTGCTGGCAAGAATTAGTTTACTCCTCAAGGCCAAATTAAATTCGAAATCCCTTTTCACTGCGATCAATATCTGGGCCATCCCTTCTGTGGCCTACTCCTTCGGTATCCTTACCTGGTCAGCGACTGAGCTTCGTGAAATGGACAGAAAAATCAGGACGATGCTAACAAAGTTTGGGGTTCATCACCCTCACGCGTCGAGTGTTCGGCTCTACCTCCCGCGACACCATGGAGGTAGAGGACTGCTAAACCTGGAATCCCTCCATGCAGATAACATCGATATGCTCAGGAAAAATTTCTATAAAACCAACTCACCTCTCTTCTCCGCCATACGTGAAGCTGATGAACGTATATCCCCATTGAAACTAGCTGAGCCAGAACATCAGGTAGCTAGAAAATCAGTGAACGAACAGCTAGAGGAATGGAACTCTAAAGCCCTGCATGGTAGATATCCAACTCACCTAGAAAGTGGGGATGTAAATAAGATAGAGTCTACTACTTACCTGCGTGCGGGGTATCTTTTTCCTGAGACAGAAGGTCGGGTTGTGGCAATCCAAGACCAGGTCATGCCGACAAGGATGTATCTAAAGCACATAGCTAAACAAAACATCCCCTCGGACAAATGTAGAAGATGTGCCCAAGCGGCTGAATCCATCCAGCATATAACCTCGTCCTGTTCTATCCTAGCTCCCCGAGAATATCTTGAACGGCATAATGCCATGGGGAAAATTTACCACCAGCAGATTGCACTGAGGCTCGGTTTGCTGCAAAATGAAGTCCAGCAGCATACTTACCAGCCACAACCTCTTCTGCAGAACGAACGTTACAAGTTGTACTGGGACACAACACTTGTGACAGACAGAGGAGTTGTACACAATAGACCGGATGTTGCATTATTCGATAAGGAGCAGAAAACATGTATGCTGCTGGATTTTACAATACCAGCGGACGACAACATAACAAGGGCATATACCGATAAGGTCACCAAGTACACAGACCTGGCATTTCAGTTACGAGAGCTCCATGGGTTGAAGTCGATAAGTGTGTTGCCGTTGATCATTTCGGTGAATGGTTTAGTGGAGGACCATCTTCCAGAGAACACGAGGAGAATTTGCTTACACCGGAATATAATCTCGAGCTGTCAAAAGCAGGTTATTCTCTGGACAGCGAGAATAGTGAGGAAATTTCTACAAGTACCTTAGCGTCGATGCCTGCTTTGAGGTGTCCTCCGGCAGGTGACGATTTTCCCGATTAAGGCGGTGATTAAAAAAAAATATATATATATATATATATATATATATATATATATATATATATATATATATATATACAGGGTGGCCATTTGAAAACGAAACAGACGAGATTACAGACGAAATACATTTTTTCGATAGAAATGCTCGGACAAGTCGATTACTGTTTCGAGGGGGACAACTTAAGATGTAGGTTACGGACGCATTGCGCTTCAACCCTTGCTACTACAACCCTCACCCCCAATTTTTGATTAGGGAAGATGGGGTGAGTGATACCTCATTTGAAAGGTTTTTCACAAAAAAACACTACAAGTGCCATGAAAACACCACTTCATTTTCAAATGCTTAGTCAAGAATATTTCGAGAACTAATGCGTAAAATGAAAAAAAAAAATTACTGTGTAATGGCCACTCTGATAGAAAACGCTCTAGAGAACCCCCATACAATACCCAAATACTTCTTGAAGGGGACTACTATCTTGTTACCAAAAAAGGGAGATCTTTCAAAACCTGAAAACTATAGACCAATAACATGCCTGTCATCTGCATATAAGATCCTTACATCCATACTCGTGGTTGATCGAAGTCTTGGAGATCTACAAGGTGGAGCCGTGCGTGATCGAGATGCTCAGGGCTCTGATGGCAACATGGAGAACAACACTCACGCTAGGGAAATCAGCGAAGTATGAAGCAGCTGAAATCGAGATAAGAAGAGGCATATTTCAGGGAGACTGCCTAAGCCCATCATGGTTCTGCTTGGCTCTCAACATACTTAGTAACATGTTGAACAGATCAGCATACGGTTATTCGATCACAGACCGAGCGAGGCTCTCTCATTTATTTTATATGGATGATTTGAAGCTCTTTGCAAGGGGAAGGGCGCAACTGGAAGGGCTCCTGGAAGTGGTAAGGACATTCAGCGAGGATATAAGAAAGACATCTGGCCTAGAGAAATGTGCCTCAGTTAATATCAAGAGTGGGAAATTAATGGAGGAGGAGAATATAAGGATGAGAGGTGGTGAAGAAATAAAATATTTGAACATAGAAGAAAGGTATAAATATTTAGGATTACAACAAACATTTGAAATCATACAATCAGAAAATAAAGAATTTGCAAAAATAGAACTAATGAGAAGAACAAATATTATACTGAAATCCCATCTCTCATCAAAAAACAAAATCATGGCTATTAATATCTGGGCTATTCCTTCGTTTACCTATACTGCAGGGGTACTCTCATGGTCAAAGATGGACCTACAATAGATAGACAGAAAAATCAGAAGCGCAATGACACAATTTGGTCTTCTCCATCCAAATTCGGCCATTGAACGAGTTTACTTACCTCGAAAAGAAGGAGGACGAGGCTCAAAATCCGTGGAAGAGACCAGCCTGAAAGAAGAAAAGAGCATCAAGAACAGTATTAAAAAAACTTACTTACCAGTTCACAAATGGATAGCAGACCAGGATGGTGCCCCAACCGACGTAGAGCTAGCCAGTGATGACGGACCAAAAAAAGAAGAAATGCGGAAAGAACTAAAGCAGAGATGGCGTTCGAAACAGCTACACGGGAGGTTCTACGCGAGCTTGCACCAAGAAGAAGTGGACATACCAGCATCAAATACCTACCTCACACAGGGCTACTTGTTTCCACAGACAGAAGGAACCATATTCGCCATCCAAGATCAGGTGGTGCCTACACGGAACTATACCCATCATATTATGAAGAAGCAAGTAGAAAACACCAAATGCAGATTGTGTAATGGAGCTGAACAAACAGTCCAACATTTATCAGCCGGATGCTCCTCCTTAGCAGGGACTCAATATTTATCCCGCCACAATGATATGGGGAAAGTGGTACACCAGATGCTGTGCATCGAGAAACAGCTTATCCAGCATTTCACCCCACACCATATGTATATCCGAGCACCTATAATAGAAAATGAACACACAAAAATTTACTGGGATATCTCGATAAAAACGGATTTGGGAGCTGAGCATAACAGACCTGATATGGTGGTTTGGAATAAGGAGGAGAGGACAGCAATAATAGTAGACTTCGCAGTTCCCCAAGATTATAACGACCTTATAAAGACCTACGGGGAGAAGTGGCACCGTCGGCATAATAAGACGAGTCGTCTCTCCGCATTGAAACGGAGTCTCTCTTGGTAGACTATCCGAGAGGCTTTGATTTATATCACAAGCAAGTGTGAAATTAAAAATATATATATATATATATATATATATATATATATATATATATATATATATATATATATATATATATATATATAATATATATATATATATATTGTGAGATAATTCGGTGTTGAAAAGTAATAATAATATAATGTTTCGTGGGATAGCAACACTAAGTCGGTGGTGAATCAAGAAAACTCTTTTTTAGTACTTTCACTCGAGCTTTCGGAATGCTTTATTCCATCTTCAAGAGCAAGATGGTATTTCCAAATATGAACATCAACCTACTCATACAAGAATTGTCACTGAAAATACTTAAAGAATTCTCCTTTAATCTTATGATTAATAGTTATTCTATGTTTTTCAACTTAAATCAAATTTGATGTATTTGACGTTTTTTAAAATTTCAATTCAATAATGTAAATGTGTGCCCCAAATTTTGTTCCAATGTATGTTATCATGATTTTAATCTCAGTTTAGACCAAGGTAAAAAGAACTTGTTGATATTTTACCTTTTTGTGATTGTTAGCTCATCCCCCCTTTTTTCATTTCTTTGTAGCTCCTGAAGATGGAATAAAGCATTCCGAAAGCTCGAGTGAAAGTACTAAAAAAGAGTTTTCTTGATTCACCACCGACTTAGTGTTGCTATCCCACGAAACATTATATTATATATATATATATATATTTGAAAACGAAACAGACGAGATTACAGACGAAATAAATTTTTTCGATAGAAATGCTCGGACAGGTCGATTTCTGTTTCGAGGGGGACAACTTAAGATGTAGGTTATGGACGCATAGCGCTTCAACCCTTGCTTCTACAACCCTCACCCCCAATTTTTGAATAGGGGTGAGTGATACCTCATTCGAAAGGTATTTTTATACTGATTTCAGCACAGTTATTTTTTTTCATTTTATACATTAGTTCTCGAAATATTCTTGACTAAGCATTTGAAAATGAAGTGGTGTTTTCATGGCACTTGTAGTGTTTTTTTGTGAAAAACCTTTCAAATGAGGTATCACTCACCCCATCTTCCCTATTCAAAAATTGGGGGTGAGGGTTGTAGTAGCAAGGTTGAAGCGCTATGCGTCCGTAACCTACATCTTAAGTTGTTCCCCTCGAAACAGAAATCGACCTGTCCGAGCATTCCTATCGAAAAAATTTATTTCGTCTGTAATCTCGTCTGTTTCGTTTTCAAATGGCCACCCTGTAGTTCGAGAACTAATGCATAAAATGAAAAACAATTACTGTGCTGAAATCGGTATAAAAATACCTTTCAAATGAGGTATCACTCACCCCATCTTCCCTATTCAAAAATTGGGGGTGAGGGTTGTAGTAGCAAGGGTTGAAGCGCTATGCGTCCGTAACTCACATCTTAAGTTGTCCCCCTCGAAACAGAAATCGACCTGTCCGAGCATTTCTATCGAAAAAATTTATTTCGTCTGTAATCTCCTCTGTTTCGTTTTCAAATAGCCACCCTGTATATACCTGCGGATACGTGATACTTCGGACATTATGCTGCTTCAGTCGGAATTGCAGCTCATTAGTCATTGGTGTTCGATTAATAAATTGAGACTGAATATGGAGAAGTGCATCAAGGTAACTTACTCTAGAAGATTACAACCGTTGAACCATAATTACCACATTTCACGTCAATTCATCGTCGGTAAGGACCAAATTAGTGACCTTGGAGTTTTGTTTGACTCAACCTTCAGCTTCGTTCCTCGTATTGAGAATTTGTGCGCATCAGCTGGCAGAACTTTGGGATTTGTGTTCAGAACCACAAGAGAGTTCAGTGATCTTTCAGTTCTAAGAAGTTTATATTTCGCTCTTGTAATGAGTAAAATAGAATATGCTAGTTTGATTTGGTTTCCCATATATCAGTGTCATCTTAAACCACTAGAACAAATCCATAGAAAGTTTTTCAAATATATATTGTTCAAGCAAACTGGAAGGTATCCTGAACGTGGAGCCGATTTATCCAATATCATGCATGATATGAAGATATCGTCATTACCAGTTAGACACGAGGTGCAGTGCACCAGATTTGCTCAGAGGCTCTTGATTGGGAAAATAAGTTCGCCTTATTTATTATCTAGGATGAGTTTAAGTGTCCCGCGGTTGGCTGCAAGAAGAGCGTTTATTTTTCATTTGCCAACAGCAAATACGAACTTGCTTGAGAAGTCGCCGGTTTATCGCATATCTAAGAGTGCTAATAGACTGGACATAAATGTTTTCAATTAAGTTTAGAATATCTAAATATATTTTTTTTTCCTTTGTGAACCAATGTTTCATGGGATTTCTTCGTATGTAATTTTGTATTATTCCAGATGTATACATGTGTAACACTTCGCTGTTTCAATTATATTACCCTGTAATTGGGAGATTTCTGTTGGGTAAATAAAGAACTATTATTATTATTAATGCTAATCATTGAATATGATGAGGAAGCGTCTCGAGTGAGGTAGCGATCGAGCTGAAATTTCACTTACAAGCTCAGTAGGAATCGTTTTGTAGGACGCCGCTCCGAAAGTAGACCTAGTGAAGCCATCTCTTGGTCAGGCCGGAAATATTCACCCCACCCTCGTATACCAGTGGCATTGCTTTTCATATCCTTCAGTATTTGATTTACTTCAGCTGCTTCTGTTAATTTGAATTCAAATTTTGACTTCCTGTTATGTATATTATCAGAAAAAAACTTTATCTATTCATTTATTTATTTCATTTGGTTTCGAAAGACTATGTGGTATTTCATTATATTAAGATATTAAAACTTCTCAGCATAGACTAAGTTTGTTTCTTATTTCCACTAAGGGAGTTTTATTATTATTATCATTATTGAACAGATACAGAATTGAGTACAGGGGTGACTATAAAACTCTTGAAAAAATACAATTGAAACTTTAATGAGAAAAGAAACACAAGTAATGAAAAAACTGAAGAACACTTGTCCTCTAGATATCGAACCGATAGTTGAAGACGTTGACTGACGGAGCTTCAACAACATGAGGTGTAAGCTGATTCCAACAAGCAAACACTTGATTGAGAAGAGAGTGTTGAAGGGCTCTCGAATGGAATCTCTCCCGCACAAGTTTCAAATCATGTTCACCGGGATGGTTTTTGTTCAACTCGAAGAGATGAGAAAGATCGAATCCGAAAAATTCTCTTAATGCTCGAAACGTCACAATTATGTCCCCGCGAAGCTTCCGATCCGCCAATGTGTTGCGACGCATGATATCCAAGCGATCCTGGTAGGTGAGCTTTCGCACTTCATACGGCAAACGTGTGATTCGTCGCTGCAGAGACTCGAGCATCTGAGCATCCCGCTGAAGCCAAGGATGCCAGACAGGTCCAGCAAACTCCAGAATTGGGCGGCTAGGTGCAGCTACGGTATCTGGATGGCTACCTTTAAAGCACTGCTGGATCATGTGAAGCCGTTGTTTTGCTTTATTGCAGATACTGGTAAAATGGGGTAACTTTGAACCGCGGGGAAACTTTGAACAAAAAATTAAATTTGTTAAATCGACTTATGGTGAAAAAACCATTAGATTTAGCGACATCTGGTTTCCACTACTCAATTCGTAACACATTCAAGAATGGCACGACAGCATTAACATGAAAATAAGTTCAGAGAGTTAGCAATCGTGACATGTTACTTCGAACCTAAATTATCCACGTTCGATATGGTCTGCAAACTTTTGTTACTGTAACTGTAAGTATTTCCACTACATGCTCGCAAAATATATCTGCTACAACAATACAATATCATTGCAACAGTATAGCAAAGGACTTTCGAATACTTCAACACATTTTGTTCTTTTTATACTTTTAGAGAACAATGTGCTTAGTCATCGTTTTCGGGGTAACTTTGAACGCGTTCAATGAAGCCAAGTTTGAAACTAACTTGGTTTTTTCTTGTAGAAAATGTTCCGCTCTTACAAAAGAAAACATGGTGCAGGAAAATATGCCATTTATAGTTCAGGTTAAGAAATCTCAGGGAAAGCTTCCGGTGAAATAAATTGAGAAAATGAAAATATCTTTGCGTGAGTTTTCCTGGCAATAAATACCCGACGAGGTAATTATACCGATCACCGAATTATTCACAGCTCGACAAGCCCCCCAAGGTAGGCAAATGTTTATTGCAAATCATCTTCGCCCATATCTGAGAAGTTGGGACTAGATAAATCAGTCCTATTTATTGTTTTCTGATACCTATTTTTTCTATTATCACAAAATATTAGTTTAATTCAGTTTATACCAACTTTATTTTTCAGGAAAACTTCGGTTTCTTGATTCATTTTTTGTGATAATAAATGCCTGATACTATTTCGGAAAAAAAAATATTTTTAGTATATTATGTACAGGGTGATTCACTTATCTTGGAAACTTTTTTCATTCTGTGAATGGCGTTTTGAACAAGTCAATGTTGACTTGAGATGCGAAATAAATAAGGACGCCAGGTGTCGCGGCGCTGTCAAAAATTTTTTCTCCAGGAACATATCTTTTTTATCATGTCATTCGAAAGATAATTTCATTCTGAATTTTTTTCTCGAATACAATTTTTAAGCGGCGTTACACTAGCAGGGCACCTCAAGGGATTTTCACAATTTTTGTGTCATCGTTTTGCTCTCGTTTTGCTCCGTTTTGCTCACTACTCAGTTTATTTTACTCACCTGTGTACAATGAGCTATAGACAAAGTGCCCTGCTGGTGTAATATTACACCAGCAGAGCACCTTAAACGGATCTTTTCGACATTGATGTCATTCGAAAGCTCTCGTTTTGCGCCGTTTTGCTCACCAAACCTTTCGTTTTGCTCACTCATACTTTGAGAGATTTTCGAAAAAAACTAAATTTTTTTGTCTCTCCCCGGCGAGTGGGATATCTACGTTTTGCTCCCGTTTTGCTCTCTTCAAATCTGCAATTAGTTTTTCTCTGCGAATTTTCTTTATGGAGATATAGATAATT
>JAVSIQ010000087.1:0-205402 GCA_038502775.1 Hippodamia convergens | reverse complement strand
CCGAAGAAATACGAACGGATTGTTCCCAAATCTTGAGAAAGGCAAAACCACCGAAGCCAAACATCTCAACTAACGAGGCACTTGCTATCAAAGAACTCAACAAGGACGATAGCATACTGATATTGGGTGCCGACAAAGGGAACGCCACGGTAGTCATGAACAAGAGCGACTACAACAAAAAGATCAGTGAGCTCTTAGAACCACCAGTTTACAGAAAGCTCAAAAAAGATCCAACACAGGCAACCATCAGAAAAGTCAACAAACTGATAAAAGCATCTTCGTTGGAGGAATCACTACAGAAAAGATTGTACAGAAGCGAGGCCTCGCTTCCAAGATTTTATGGATTACCTAAAATCCACAAAAAAGACATACCTCTCCGTCCAATTGTCAGCACAATAGGTTCTCCAACATACAACCTAGCAAAACATCTTGTCACAATCCTTCAGCCACACGTCGGAAAAACAACCACGTACATAAGAGACTCCGCTCACTTCATAGAGAAGATCAAAAATATCGAAGTCGACACCAATGATATTCTGGTCAGTTTCGACGTGGTTTCACTGTTCACAAAAGTCCCACTGAATGAAGCAGTGGTAGAGATAGAACAGAAATTTCCAAGGGACATCAGCGAGCTGTTTAAAATATGCCTTACATCATCCTATTTCTCCTTCAACCAGGAAATATACGAACAAACCGATGGAATATCAATGGGTAATCCACTGGCCCCAGTGGTAGCGAACTACTTCATGGAGAAATTAGAAGAGAAAACTCTGAATACCGCACCTCTCAAACCGAAAGTATGGTTTCGATATGTAGATGACACATTCGTCATATGGAGTCATGGAAGAGAAAAGCTCAATGAATTTCTGACACACATAAATAACATGCACCCAAGTATACAGTTCACAATGGAATTAGAAGACCAAAACAGAAATTTGGCTTTATTTGATGTACTTGTCACACGGAAGGAAACAACTCTAGGACACACTGTATACCGAAAACCTACACACACGGACAGATATCTACACAACACCTCAAATCATCATCCATGCCAACGTAAAGGGATAATCAAAACGCTAGTCGACAGAGCGAGAAGAATTTGTGAGCCAGAACAACTAGCAACCGAGTTAGAACACTTGAAGCGCGCTCTCATGGCTAACGGCTACACGAAAAACGACATCGATAGATACATCAAACAAAGGCCTGAACACAACAACGACAATGTATCACGTCGCCAAGAATCGGAAACAAAAGCATTCTTGCCGTTTATCCCACGGGTGACAGATAGAATCGGACGAATTCTGGGGAAACATAACATTAAGACAATATTCAAACCGTCGAAGAAGATCAAGGACCATCTCAACTCCCCCAAGGACAGAAGGGATACACTTAGTACACCAGGTGTATACCGAATTCCGTGCAGCTGTGGAAGTGTATACATCGGTACAACGAAGCGATCCATCAATACGAGGATCAAGGAACACAAGGCCAATTGTAGACTGGGTCAGTCAGAGAAATCCGCCGTCGCAGAGCACACACTGAACAACACGAATCATGCAATAGAATTCGACAAAACCCAAGTGTTGTGCACCACTACCGCATACTACCCCAGGCTCTACAGGGAAGCAATCGAAATTCATAAACACCCAACGAATTTCAATAAATCGGAGGAATCTTTGAAAATCAATAGAACATGGGTGCCAGTACTCAAAAACACAAAACCACTCCCCTATAATAATAACCGGGTTCATGAAGTGAATGAAGATCGGGAACCGGTTGTGAACCGGTCGGACACCGGCGCGCGTTCGTTATTGGGACGGGACCGGTCAAGCGCAGCCACGCCCCCCGACCGAGGTTATATAAGGAGGTACAATCTGCGTCCCCGTCACACTCAGGCAGTTCAGTCCAGTGAGAACATCTCCTGAAATATAACTCCTGAAGATGCCAGACACTCGAACTGGCGAAACGTCGAGAACTAATCTACGACGACGGCCTAAATGCTCGAAAGAACATGTCCTATAACCTTATTGGAGACACCCATATTGTTACAACTCGACACAGAATAAACAACAGAGCTAGAATTTCTGTAAAGGTACCACACCTGAATGCTAGTAGGCATGGTCTGAATTTTTACGGTCTGAAATTTCTGAACAGATTACCCCTATCCATAGTTGAACTACCAGAAAAACAGTTCAGAATGAAGGTGAAAAATTTTCTTATCTCAAGGGCTTATTACTCATTCGACGAATTCCTCAGTGATGGTGCTTGCACTCCCGATAATTTTAATTAATGTATGTTGTCCTTATCTTATATTTGTGAGTATCTTTGTTTTTTTGAATTTTTATTGACGATTGTAAACAATGTTTAAAGTTGTAATAACATGAATAAAGATGATGATGATGATGATGATCTTCCTTCTTCATTAAATGAATGTTCCATCATTAACTACGTGGATGATACCAACATTTTGATCACAGGAAAAAATCCATCAGAAGCAATTGAAAAAACTGGAACCACCTATACTGGAATCAATGATTGGTTTTCAATGAATAAACTGACAATAAACTAATCGAAAACTAACTTGATAATGTTCAGAACGAAGCAGTCGCGATATTCTCCTCCGGAAAGTTTGTGTTTGGCGAATAAAGAAGTTTATTTTATGCCATGCACGAAGTTCTTAGGGGTTCATATTGATTAATTTCTAAATTGGGGTACTCATATTAATAACCTTTGTATGAAGTTAAGTAGCATAACTTACGGAATAAGAACAGTAGCTAGATATATGAATGAGGAAACCGACAAGATTTTGTATCATGCTAACTTCGAGAGTGTCATGAGATACGGTATCATTTTCTGGGGTGGAAATTCGGAAATTAAATCTGTTTTCATTTCTCAGAAAAGGGTAATCGGGTACATTTGTGGACTAAAATATAGGGATTCTTGTAGGGGAAAATTTAAGAATCTATATGTATTAACTATTTATGGTTTGTATATTTATGAATGTTTGCTATTTGTTTTTAAAAATAGGGATTATTTTATATTCAGTGGTGATCATAATTACAATACACGAACCCTAAACCTGATTTTTCCTCAACATAGGTTAACAATGATGGAAAAGGGTCCGTACTATATGTGTATTAAGTTTTATAATAAATTACCCCATCATTTGAAAAATTGTGATAGTTTGGTTAGATTTAAGAGATTGATAAAAAATATGTTGGTTCGATTGGAACCGTATTCTTTGAGGGATTATTTAGACTCGGAGAATTCGTGTTGATTATTTTGTAGTTTTGACGTCATTTCATTTTTTGTATGAATATGTATATGAAATCTGAAATAAAGAAGATTACTTACTTACTTACTTACTTACATAACATCGTTTCAAACTATGCCCTAAATTCAAACAAGAAAAGCATAATTTCAAATCAGAAGTTATTTTTCGTCGTTCTGGTATTGTTTTCTCAAGAAATACTCTACATTTAGCTATATAGTGGCCATCTTCTTTACAGAGAGGACATGGCCTTTTTGTAGAAATTCTTGGCTTTTCTGTAGAAATTCTTTAAGAATTAACATTCAAAGAGAAAATTTTTTCTTTTTTGGAATGACCCTATTTCATCCTCATAGCAGGTTGCGAAGTCTTCTAGAGAAGTTGGTAATGACTCCTTATCTCTTCGCAACTTGCACTTACCCCAATTGTATTTCTGGATTGAGGAAAGCTTCTCTACAATTGTTGACAGAAGTTCTGGATTGAAAAGATAAAGAGTGCAATCAATATTTTTCATTGTGGTGACCAGGTTATTGATAGCATTAGAGAATGAAATACAAATATCTAATTTATCTTCGCTAACAAACCCAAATTTTGTTACCTTTTCCATTAAACTCAAAAAGATCCAATCATGTCTTCCAAAGTTCAATTCTAACATTTTCATTATCTTTGATATATTATTCGGTGTACTCAAAAGAGGTTTGACAGTTTCACGTGCCTTACCTTTCAAACTCTTATCTAATCTCAATAGGTTGTCATAATCATTTAGTTTATACAATTCAGAAGATCTTTTGAATTCACTTATAAAAAGCGGCCATTCTGTAAGATCTCCCGAAAAGAAAGGTAACTCTCTCAATTTTTGATGTCTCAAAATTTCAGTGACATTTTCTGTATTTTTGAAGCATTGTTCAACTAGTTTTGTGGAGACCATCGACTATAGATCGTGATTCAGAAGATGTCACGGCTGACAACGAGAAAATGTCAGATTTGAGAATATAGTGTGAATAAGATACACGTGTTGTTAAGTTATCAATATTATATTATTGTTCAGTAATGAATATCTTTAATTGAAAATATAGGTCATATCGTCACTACTCTGAGGTACCACAAATTGGCGACGAAGTGAAACAAAGTCAGTGGAGTAAGTACAAAATGACATCAATAACAAAGGTTATTTGAAAGTTTGGCTATGAGCCATCAATAACAAAGGTTATTGGAAAGTATGGCTGTGAGCCAACAATAACAAAGGTTATTGGAGAGTTTGGCTATGAGCCGTCAATGACAAAGGTTATTGGAAAGTCTGGCTGTGAGCCAACAATAACAAAGGTTATTGGAGAGTTTGGCTATGAGCCTTCAATATCAAAGGTTATTGGAAAGTCTGGCTGTGAGCCAACAATAAAAAAGGTTATTGGAGAGTTTGGCTATGAGCCATCAATATCAAAGGTTATTGGAAAGTCTGGCTGTGAGCCAACAATAACAAAGGTTATTGGAGAGTTTGGGTATCAGCCATCAATAACAAAGGTTATTGAACAGTTTGGCTAAGAGCCGTATCATGTACTCAATGTACAAGAGGTGGGCTATTAGCCTTGAGAGAAGAAATAGGCTAGGAATCTAGAAATAGTATTAATAATTATTATGTTTCTTCTTCTCAGAGTAGATCTTTGAAAGATTCATTCGAAAAAATGGGTGACTCCGGAATCAAACCATTCCTCGCTGAGAATTTAGATAAATCCATAATTCGAAATGAATGGGAAAAATGGTTGAGATCACTCAAGCTATACTTGGCATCAGAAGACATTGTTGACCCAGTTAAGAAAAGAAATAAATTGTTACACATTGGGGGAATACAACTGCAAGAAGTTGCTTATAACTTACCAGGTGCAATTAAAGAAGCTAGCTCACAAACAAATACTGACATTTTTAAAACGTTAGTAGAAAAATTAACGGAGTATTTTCCCCGATTCAGAATTCAACATTTGAAAGGCATGTCTTCAGAAATATGAAAAAGGAAGAAGGGGAAAATTTCAGTAAATTTCTGCTTAAAATCAGGCAACAAGCTTCAAAATGTGTTTTCGGTTCGACAGCCGAAAAATCCAAGGAAATCAGTATAAAAGACAAACTTATTGACGGATGGGCTTCGGCGGAATTGAAAGTGAAGTTATTAGAGAAAGAACGTTAATTAGAGGAAATAATCGAATTATGTAAGATAAATGAACAAGCAAGACTTCAGTTAATGTCAATGGTTTTGAATGAACAGGGAGCATCAGTCTCTTCTGATAATAAAATAATGTTATCTAACAAACGAACACAAAGAAACGATTGTACTCGGTGCGGTAGGAAGGGTCATACAACTTTTTCCAATCAGCGCCCAGCTAAAGGTTCTAAATGCCATAAATGCGGGTCTCAAGGACATTTCTCGGCATGTTGTCGCACGAGATTCGATAAAAGAAAAACCCAGTTCTTCAATGGACATTCCAACCAAGCGAATGAAACACAATGTAATGGTTAATTTTGTGGAGTCGATCGATGACAAAGCACCAGAAAACACTACCCAAATCAAAAATTTTTACTGTTTCAAAATTGATAAAGATTACAAAACGGTAAAGCAGAAGACAGAGAGGAGCTCGTCCAGTGTCTTGTAGGAGGGGTCCCTTTACACACTTTTCATCGACTCAGGATGTAGAGTATCAAAATACAAGATTGGAAGAAATTGCAGAAGCGAGAAGCCGGGATGTGGAATATAGAGACAGAAAGAAAAGACCAATTGAAGCCCTATGGAGCTGGGGGACTTTTAAAATCGATTTCAAAGCACCATAGCAATCCCAAACAATACAGGTATTCTTGCCAATTTTTACGTAGTGGAAGATGGGGACGTTTCCCTGCTAGGTAAAGAATCTGCTCAGAAATTAGGGTACTCAAACTAGGTCTAGATGCAATGGTGAGTAATATCACTAAGAAAATCATATTTCCAAAAATTAAGAACATCACAGTCAAATTATATATCGATCATACGGTCAAGCCGTTAAACAACCACTGAGAAGGATATCAATTGCAGTTGAGTGGAAGGGGGGTGATTCAGGAGATGTCACGGCTGACAACGAGAAAATGTCAGATTTGAGAATATAGTGTGAACAAGATACACGTGTTGTTAAGTTATCAATATTATATTATTGTTCAGTAATAAATATCTTTAATTAAAAATATAGGTCATATCGTCACTACTCTGAGGTACCATCACAAGTTTCAATAAAGTGTCAGACCTGTCTTCAATTTGTCCTTCCCTAAAAGGCGAATCTGGATAACTTTTCAATTCGAAGAAGCAACACATCCATGCATCCAATCTTTCACGTGGCCACGTATTATCGTTTCTAATGGAATTGGAATCCGATTCCATAAAGTAGTTTTAATTTGCACTTCAAACACTGCACAAACGGAAAGTACAACGAAACGTATCGAAATCTTAAAACTAAAACACAAAACACTGTGTGAATGATCTTTGATGGAACAGATCGAACCTCTTGTCTAGTCTGAGGATCGAACGTATAATACGCAGGAATCAGAGATTTCTACAGTATTCTTTTCTCACACGCGCCGGCAAGACATAGTCTCGTTCCACCACCGCCGCCGCAATTATCAACTGCGGTGCCAAAGCGGTGCTGGATGAATGATTAACGGACTTCGGAGAATTTTACGGAAGTTAACAAGTAATTTTTTTTTGAGTTAACTTAAAAGTTAATCCGTTAAGGAAAATGTTAACTTCGTTAATTAACTGTTAACGGATTAACGAGTTAATGCCCAGCTAAGTATATATATATATATATATATATATATATATATATATATACAGCAAACCGCCTTTGGAGAGCCATACATTGCCGATTTACCATCATTTCGACGTCCGCTTGCTACCTGACGTCCGATATACGGACGTCGGATTGTCTTGAGAAATTTTCAGTGTTTTTCGACGTCATGGAACGTCCTGGGTCGTTATGCCAAATTTCGCCGATGACGTCATATACTCTCATCTTGTACAAAACCGTATATTTCAGTTCAACCAAGGCACGATAGAGGCGCTGACTACCACTAGTTGCGTATATGATATATACGTTCTTTCTATTTCACATTAAGAGCATAAGACGACATGAGGTTTGGCAACATAGTCTCATAATCATTTTTATACGGTGCGATTACTAGACGTCTCTTATACTTGTTTATATGAAAAAACTCTGTTTCATTTGCATGACCTCGGTTTTCGCTTCCCCCATTTGTGAATACAGATATCTTCGTCTGATGAACGTCAAGAAGGAAAGCATATTAGGATGTATTTACTGGCTTGCTTGGCGGCGATCTTCATAAAGTCTCGAATTATGGAATATTATAAACCTTTTTTTCATTGAACTTTCCGGTTTGCCATACAAATTTTTTTTAGGGAATATTTTGGATAATGATCGAAAATGGGGAATCCTATGTGGGGAGACATTCATCGCTGAAATACAGATGAAGCGCTTCAGACGTCGATAAAAACAAAGAACACTACTATTGATCATCTCAATTCCACGTATTTTTTGACATAATCAACATATTCATTCTTGATTTCCCATAAAAAATACTTTTTTATCGTGCAGTATTAAAACTGGGAAAAATTTGAAGAAGATTTTGATAACTCATGATTTTTGCTAGGGAATATGGCTCACGAACTTTTCTATCTACCAAATATTTCATGTAATACGGTCGAAACGTTTCGGATCGCTTTTGTACACTACCACTGTAACACGAGGATTATTAATCTCAAATTTTTCACTTCGTGGAACTGTGTGGTATGGAACCAATGTTTGAAAACACTGGTATTTGTCTCACAATTAAAATCTCAGCCATCATCTGTCATGAATTATAAAAGAATCCATTATTCTCATATACCTACATTTTCAAGAAGAAGAAGGTACATATTATTATTTTATTCAATTAATTCTTAGAAAAGAAATTCAGAGACGATAAAGGAGCCAATGACAATCCAATAAATACACAGTGTGATTCCGGAGGAGATCGTCAGACTTTAGATGAAGTTTGAGAGAGTCATTTTGATTAAACTTTCAATTGACATTCTACTGAGAGTTTGATTTTGCGTAGAAATTTCTCGAAAATACTTCCGATTAGATTTTCTCTCATTTCAATTTCAACCTTATAAAATTTCGTTTTTAATTGTCCTAACAAAAAAATTATCTAGAGAGTTCGAATCAAGCAATCATTGTGTTTGAGCAATAGGGCTCCCAGAATAGTGCCAAAAAACAGCTGAATAATGGCTACTTGAAGTAGAATCTCAAAAGGGAAAGGCTAATAGGTACTATGTTTAATATTTCGGAATAAATTTTTGAATTCGATAAAAATCTCAAAAAATCACGAATTTCAATATCGACAATTCTTCGTATGCCAATAATTCGACAAATGAATATCAAATGGACCGAAAATAAACAAATTTCAGATCGTCACTTTTTTTCAAGTGAAATGACCCCCAGAAGTCAGATTTTGCGAGGGCCATTTTTCTTGGATGAACTTTTATATGTCCATTATCAGACGTCAAACCTAGTCGGAAACGATTACGAATGAATTTATTCCGAGACGATATCAGAAGCATATTCTTTAATGAATATTCACGAAAAATATACATTTTTTAAATACGCTCATTCGCTCATGCTAAAAATATAAACATAAAATTCTTGCGTTCTCTCTTTGTTAAATATTCCCAACAATTCCTTGAAAACGGAATCAACTGCATGGAAGCGGACTTTAGCGTGAATTGAGAAGGTCACCGAATAGGTGAAGTTGATCTAATTTGTTCAGGTTTCGATATGATTTGCTTTAGATTCACTTGTTTTTCTCCCATGAACTTATATATAATGGAGAACGGCATTATTCATCAAAATATAATCGATCAGATTATCAGAATTGATTAATTGAGGATAATGAAATTTTCAGTTTGAACATATTTTTTTAACAGTGAATTTGTTGTTATTCAATGCTATGCTTGAGTGCAGATATTTCCAGAAATGTCGTCATGTGATCCCTTTTCAAGCTGAAGCTAATGTCGAATACAAATATGTTTTGATATTAATTTGTCAGATTGGTTGATGTATAATGTATAGAAATAATTGAAAATGTATCACGTACCTATTGAATAAATTCATCATCTGATCAAAGGGCGAGTAATTGGAAGATTTCAATGTTCCGTTGGAGTAATGGGTAATTTTTAATAATGAGTCTAGAGCAAAAGCAGTTATGAAGAATTGAGAAATATAATATTGAAGTTACTGCAGAGGCAAGTTGCTTGTCAATATAAGGAATTTTCATCTACTACTGTTTGAAAGATACGAAAAAATGATGTTCACAAAATTAAAAACAATCAACACTCAATCTCTAGAATGACCGATAAATAAATTGGAAAATGTATAAGAAACATGAACAAACAAAATCGTAGGTACTGTGAAAAAGACTTATTTTACCGAAGTATATTTCTGTGAAAGAATACAATTTTCAGTTTGAAGAAAGTTGAAAGAAATTTATCAGTTATAGGTTTTTCTCTTATCGGATGTCTCAATTATTGAAAGTATACATCGATAATGTTTTTTCAAGGAATCTCCTATTTTGTATTTATTGTTTTCAAAAACTAATCAACTCCATTGAGTTCACTCATAAGTGACCTCAACGAATCTGTGAAACCCACAATTTCAAAATTCGATATGTGATAAATTCAGAATGGATTCATTATTATAATTTTCAACCAATTAAATATTTTCATAGAAGCATTTTCGGTAACATTTTGATGATAAAAATATTTGCTGGAAATGTAAAATAAGTAAGTAACCTGATTTTTAAGACAAAATTCGTCAAATCAATCCGGAACCCCCTGAGTCACCCATGGTAAATAAAAAAATAAACAATGAAGGAAAGATAATGCAGAGATACTTTTCCTCAATATGGAATATCATTCTATGAAACAGCGTAGGAAAATACTCAGGGCCAGTATAATAAACTCATCCACCGAAAATTGAAATTTCACCTCAGCTTGAGAACCGGTTTCTGTATACTCAAAATTTTCGGCCTTTAAACTGAGGATGAATTTCAATTCTCGGTTGACACGTTTTTGATACTGGCCATGAATAATCTTCCACCATTTCGCAAATTATTCTGCTAAGCAGAATAGGACAATACTCAGGGTTAGTCTAATGTTTCATTATATGCAGATGATTCCAACTTTACTGCTTTTGGAAATACTATAGAAAACGTGATATCCACCGCTCAATTACAACTGAAGAAGGTAAGTCAATGGTGTGAAGCAAATAAAATCAAATCAAATATAGACAAAACAGAGGCAATGTTTTACCGAATAAGGAAATCAAATCTCACACCTCCCAGGGCAATTAATATGAGATAGTTGCACACTCGTGTACAAAATTAATGAGAATCTATATTGATGACGAAATGAAGTGGGAAACCCATTGCGGCACCCTGATTTTGCAATGCGAACTCTATAATATTCAAGAATTTTTTGACTACTGCTGCTCTATAAGCAATCAAATTTGGCCTAGGTCGTGTTGAAATTGTACTGGACATAATCATTCCTTAATATCGAATCTACAATATCTGCGCATCGTTTTTTTCGTCTGATTTATCCATTTCATTCCCGAATATGCCTCATAACAAAATTACAAAGTTCACAAGATCACTGCCGTTGAATTCAAATTTGAATCAAAACAAACACAAGCCGCTTGTGAATTCAATCCTTTCGTCCCTCCTGAGATCAAAATATATTCGAAGCGAAGTCAGAAGTCGACCCGATTGACCATAGCAGGGGAGTCAAGCCTCCAATGCCATTCTAAAGGTTGAGATATTCTCTACTAGAGACTAGGATCTGGGATATTATGAACTACAGAATACCCAGCCTTTCGAATCTTCTCTCGTGCACGTACAGTGAAATAGTATAGCGCCAGGGTAGTCTGGTGTTGTTCGAGATTTTCACGTTTTCGATGAGGATGAATGAACTGAATATTACATTTTTCCATTGACCAAACATTCTTAATTTAAAATTTGAATTTAATTTCTAAAAATTATGATGGTTCACTTGAGTCCGAAATATTCGTATTTCATAGAAATTTGGCTCTAAGCTGTATGATGAGACTAAGCCCCCCTTGCCCACTCTGACGAGTCGCCCTTGATATGTAATAGTTCAATTTTTTCAGAAAGCTCTGCAAGTCGAAAAATTGAAAATATCTGCTTCCTGATTTATCATAATTCCAAAATTACACTGTAAAGTCTAAGATTGAAAACTATCTATCTATCAGCACACCTGTTCTTTTCTTTAAAAGTTTCAATAATAATTATTATTAAAATGTTCGTAGAAAAAAAGTAACAAGTGTATAGGTAAAGAAGGACAGATTGATAATATTATACAGTGAACTCTCGATAAATCGAACATCGATAAGTCGAATTCTTAGATAAATCGAAAAGTTCTTCTGTGACCCAGTGTAATTTCACCTCAATGAGTCAAACATTGTTCTTGATTCTTGAAGGTCTAGAAGATGAGTCTAACTGCTGGAAGGGTTGTCTAGAGAACCACCACCTCCATAAATTGTACTCCCGACCACCATCGCCTTTATGGGTCGAACTTTTTGATCTAATCACTCGTGATTCATAATCGAGCCATGGTTCGATCAATCCTCGGAATAGTTGACATCACTTGACGAATAACAGATTGAATTACCAAACTTTACTTGCTTGCTAATGCAAATAACTTAACTTTTCTTGAAGACAGTACGATTACGAATTATTTTTAACCTAATGACGCTTAGCATGAACATATCCGTATAATAAACATGAAAATGAATAAAAAAATTAACAAAATTTAAGATCCTGCTCAAATTATCTCCCTCAATTTCTAGTACATGCATGCAGTCACGGCTTACTTCTGCAATTGTTACCAGCGTTCTTTAGAGTCTGTGGTACATCTTCTGATTGCTATTGAAAAAAAAATTAACGTATTCAGCAAGCAACTAACAATTGGTATATGGCAATTTTATATGTGATCTATCAAATCATATCAACTGTTTCAAGAACTGTCAAAAATGATCGAAACAATGCCCGCTTAGAAATCATCTGTGAAATAGAGGATATCTGACTAACTTGAAAAAGTCTGTTACCTGCTCGGTTTTCTTGCCATATTTTTTCATTTCATGAAGGAATTATGGGCGTATAAACCTTTTTGCTGACAAAGGAGATGGTTAACAAAACAACGAAGATTTTCCTTTTCATTTGTACACTGAGTTCATAATACTCTTTTTGAGTAGGTTTCAATTCTTTCATCAAGATTTTATGAGGGAAGCAGTTGCAGCCATTTATAACCCTTTATATCTCGGATTAGCTGAATTTTTAGTGAACACTTTTTCTCAAGAAATGATGCCCATCTCCTCAGTTTTGAAAAACATATTTATCGATAGATAAATAGATATATGTCTTTATTTCAGATGATATTTTCTTACAGGAAAACACAAAAATGAAACAGCACAAATAATAAATTCAACAAGACTTAAATAATCTTCCAAACAATATGGCTCTAGATCTACTAGAAGTTTCTTGGTTCTAATTTTGAACTTTCTGTAACTATTGATTATTTTGAGATTATGAGATAATTAATTGAAAAGCTTTACACACATAAGAGATGGATTTTTTTCAGATAGAGACAATCGATGATATGGAATGTTAATATCAGCTGTTCAAGTTCTATAAGTAGTATTGGTATTATATAATTACATTAGACACTCATGAATGTAAAATCCATAAACCGTCAGAAACCCCTGCACGAATCTCTGAATTTTATGCCTAGCATTAATCTAGTATTATTTCTGACTGATAAATATCGACTTTAGTGCTGGACTCACTCCCCAAAAAATTATTCCGTATTTGATAAGAGATATATTATCCTCTTCGTATCATCTTGAATGTATTTATTCATTATTCTCATGGCATAACATACTTTGTTCAATTTATTCAGAAGGTCCTCTATATGATTTGAGCATTGCAGAAACTCATCTTAAACGACCCCCAGAAAACTGGTAAACTTCGAAGTTCTTACTTCATCCTCACCAGGATTCATCATCATTGGCTGGTCATCTTTGGATCCGTAAAATCGAAAAACAACTACATCAGTGTTATTTTCATTCAGAATGAATTTTTTCCGCGATAGCCATTCTTGGATTCCTCTCATTTCAGCTGTAGATCATTATAATATCACATTTCGCTATTAAAAAATTCGAATCATTCACAAAATTGGTCGACTCTGCATCTTCAATCTCTGCAACCTCACATATATCATTAATCATTATCAAAAATAATAATACTCCGAGGATGCTTTCCTGTGGTACACTTAATTTATTCATGAGCCAAGTTGAGAAAGATGTTCGGCCATCTATAGCTACTCTCACATACTGCTAACGATCAATAATTTTTCGATATAATATGAAAAAATAGATCTTTTTGAGTGATAGTTTATTTTATATTTGAAATTTTTCGATTTCATATATGATAATACAAATTCGAAAATATTTCATTTGATATTATTTTTTTTAATTTGAGCGATAATTTATTTGTTTCTCTTTTGAAAAAAAACTGATTTGAATGACATCTAATATTGAAGAGATATTGGAAAAAAACATAGGGACTCCCACTCCGCGCGACAGCCCTCATGTACCAGCTATGAGCGCCAGCTCCGGAAGGTTAAGTTCGCGTAATATGAAAGGAATTAACATGTGTTCATGATTGAATAAACTCACTGAATGCATTTGAGAGAATAGGTGCAGACGTTAAATGGCAACGCTGTTGGTCGTCTAAAAAACGTGGGGTATACATAATATATACGTTCGGTTGTCAAAGTCTACGAACATGAACGGACGTGAGATAGCACTGAAGTGACTGGAAAAAAAATTGGTGAATAAGAAAAACTGAGTACGACACTAGAACCTACAACAACTCGTTCCATCATATACATCATTAGATTTGCGAGAACCCCGGTATTTCTGATGGACCCCAAAAGCCTGGATTTATACGGAACGTCTATCAGCACTGGGATGTATATATATATATATATATATATATATATATATAATATATATATATATATAATATAAGGATAAATAATGAGGGATCGGTGAAGTACATGGAAAAGATTTAACGGACATAACCCTCTGAAACAGCTGTCTACGGTTCATTTTCGTTTCAGAGGGTTATGTCCGTTAAATCTTTTCCATATATATATATATATATATAATCGATAGTTATTTGCTGGACAGTTTGTAATAAATATTTTTGTATTGGGAATAGCAGCAATTTTTTTTTGTATTTGTATTTTGTCCATGCATTCTGGGTTTCTGTGAAACCCCTCATAAGCTACTTAAAGCTTGTTGTTTACCCAACAGTGAATGGTTCGGCGAGTTCTCCATACCAGAAAATTCCTTCCCTGGCGGAGACTCGAACCCCGACTTGCCGGGTCGGAGTCCACTAGACTACCCGCACAATAATTGATATGAATACTCTTTTTTCTCACTCGAGCTTTCGAGATTTATTTATCTCTTCTTCAGGAGAACTGAATTAATACTTTTCTCATCATGAAATGATAAGAATCGCACAGCATGAGAACAGTATTAATTCTAAAAGAGATATAGGCGGTCTCAGTTCCATATTTTCATATCTTATTAGTTTAGTTTCTTTAAATTCTATGTAGTTTTGAAAAAATATTCGGATTTCATTTTTCCTAAATCAAGATATGAATTAGCTGTCAATTCGACTTTCTATGTCATGAAAAATTTTACAAGCTTCAATATTTTCATTTCCAAAACTTTATATTTTACCATAATTATTCTCAGTAGGTATTTATGGATGTCAGTTATTTTAATTCCATCTTCCTGTACAATCTCAATTTCGTAAGTTTTTCATGAATTCATTTCAAACCTGAACATTTTTCATAATATTGTATTTTTTTGTAGTTCTCCTGAAGAAGAGATAATAAATCTCGAAAGCTCGAGTGAGAAAAAAAGTATTCATATCAGTTGCTGCTATTCCCAATACAAATATATATATAAATATATATATATATATATATATATATATATATATATATATCCTCCTATCATTATGGCTTCATTTAACATGCAACCACCATTCATTATGGCTTCAGTCGAATTACGGCTTCAGTATATGTGAAGCCATAATGTAATTCACATTTGCCGCTCTTTGAGGCTACCGATTCGACTCTGGTTTATGTCAGTCGGAGCCCTGAGTAATACGGAAGAACCTTGAACACAAAAATCTGACTCAGTTGCAAAGATGCCATCATTATTACGAAATGAAAATTAATTCTTGTGACGCTCTAATGGTAGGAGAATGGTGAATATTGTATATTTTAGTTTGAGACTTTACCACCGGTGCCGTGACTGTAGTATACATTTCGTGTATATTGTGAACTAGACCTTGTACTTTACGGACTCAGAGATGTGGCAACACCACCCTAGCGTTTTTATGCAGCTAATAGAGAATTCTCATTCTGCTGATGACTCGCTAATATGTCTTGCGGAGGCAGAATTTTTATTGCGCTTCAGCGTAACTCATCTAGTGGCGTTCCAAATCTCGTATTAACGTGAACGTCAAATATGGATGGTGATATTCTAATCGGTTGTAAAAATTTACAATATTTTTTATTAGTCGAATGCATATTTTGAATACAAATTGATCTTTTGAACTTATAACCGTTTCGATTATAGAAATAGTGATTATGGAAATTGTATTGCTTCAAAAAAGTTTATAAATATACTAAGTGTTCGAAATGCAACCTCGGTGCATTGCAATCGGGTGATTGACCAAAATATAATGGCTTTCGGAAATTGTTGTTTCGATCATTCGAAAAAAATCAGGAAAATCTTCACTCTGTGACGGTCTTCTCACTCCTGATGAAGGTCTTTACTTCTCTATTTTTTTTTTCGTGTTCTTCAATACTGATTAATGATTCTTTATACCATAGCCCAAAATTTAGAGCCAGCCAATACACCATGAAAGAAAATGACACTACCACGCTTCGCCTAGATTCTAGTATTCTCACTGAAAAAAAGTACTTTGCAACTTTGGGAAGTGAATTCAGTAATTGGCGCATTGAATGAGGATTCCGAAACGGTATGACTCTTGCTAGATTATTATTCCTCAAATAGTGGAAAATTAAATTTTCTGCGAAAAAAAAAACCACCTTCTTCTAGGTTGATTCTGTTTTGAGTGAGAATCATTTCACGGTGAGAGAACGAGACATATGATAATGCTATCAAATAGGATCTCAAAAAATTATGCAAATTGAAAGCAGCTGAATTTGTCAATAATGGAATATTCACCGATTCGATATCACGTTATTAACTGATGAAGTGTTATACGGGGATACCATGAATTTATGTCATCAGGCTGGACTCATATCAAGTGGTTTTAATCGCCTGCCTGCCTTCGTTTGGGGTATACAGGGTGATCATTGAAATTTCCAAGTTCGATAACTTTTGAACTACTCGATCGAATGATTTCAAATTTATCACACTTACTATCGCCTTTTTTCAATATTTATACAACCGAATAAGTCAGATTCAGTCCGTTTTTGTTTTTCGAATTTGGAAAAAATTCAAGGGGGGCAGTCGTAAAGAACGGCAAAACTATAAAATTTGAGAAAATTTCATCAATAACTTCCAAATTTCTAGAAGAGAATGTGTATTGAACACCCTGTATGACGGTGCCAAGCAAAAATTTTGAATTTTCATTAGAAAGTGATTATTTCTTTGTGGCACGGAAACGAAATATAGTGTCAACGAACAAGGTGGTGGTCCAATATTCACGAAAATAGGCGAAAATAAGAAAAGGTTGAAAATTTCCAAGTCTGGATGTGATTTATTCGGTTCCAGAAATACTGAAGGAAGGCGATAGTGAAGGGTGACAAAACTTCAAAACTTGAAATCATTTGTTCTATTAGTTCAAGAGATATTAAACCGTGAAATTTCACTCATAACTTGAACACCACCCGAATGCAGGCAATTCAAACCTCTTGATACGAGTCCAGCATAATGACATTAATTCATGGTATCCGTTAGTCGCATTCTTCCCGGGACATCCTGTATCATGTAATGTAACACATGATCAGATAAGATCGTGATATCAAATTGGTGAATATTCCATTGTTGACAAATTCAGTTGCTTTCAATTATCTGATCAATCACTGCGAGATACTCTCTAACGGTCACTCGTGCAAATTGAGCATGCTCAGTTTATCGTCTTTCATGAATGTAGGCTCATTTGTTCGAAAAAAAATTCTCTAAGAATGGAGAATTTTTCTGATGTTTTTGTAGCATTTTTCGATAAGAGCTACACTAGTTTGACGGTCTCACAAATAGCAACATTTGTATTAGCTGTAAGTGCGTCTGATTTACTAGCTACACGTCTGTCTTGCTTCCACATCGTGAAATGACTTTCCCAATTTTAATTAAATTTGAATAAACCTCAATTAAGTTCCTGGGCACATCAGACTAATTTTCGAATAACTAAAGCCTTGGTTTCCTCGAAAGCGGTACCGTCAAATTCCGACCAAATTATTTCAAGTTCCTTGTCAAACATCGTTTCAAATTACAGGCCATATTATAAAAGAATCGTTATTCAGTATAACATTACACACAAATAAGTTAACTGAAGACTATTAGCATCAGGAGATATGTTCGTTACTAAGTGTAGATTTTTCAGTTTTTTCTAAAATGTCAATATTTCTCAAACAACATGAGTGAATTTCATTATGAATTGGACATCTGGATCGCCTGTATGTATTAGAGCTCACTCTCTTGTCGCTATCATATCTTTAACAGTAATCGCAAAATGAGTAGGTATATAGAAAAAATTCGGAATGAGAGTAATGGTTCTTCATCTATAATTATTTGATTGAATCTTCATAATGTGGACCTCAGATTTTGTATTTGAACGTTAGGAGAATACACTAGAGAAGCAATGAGCAAGTTTTAGTTATAATTTTTTTTCTAGTATATGAAGAAATTGTCTTTCTTTATCTTTACACAGCTTTTGAGTGAGCATATACGGTTACTGTTCATATATTTCAGGGAGTGACTGTAGATGACAATATGAAACTTCTTACCAACTCAGGCCTAAGATGGACCATAACTTTCCAAACTTCACAAATACTCGATATAATTGTACGAACTTATTGAACGTTCAGTACATGTATGTTTTCGAATGAAATAAATCGTTTAGTGATAATAAGGGAGATTTGAATGAAAAAAAACTTGGAATTTTTGATTAGATCATCCAGTTTTAAATCGGAATCAAAGAAAAGGACTATGACTAACTAGCGCCTATGCGATGCATTTCAGGACCCAACTATATATGAAGTTAATTGTATTTCTTGACATCTTTTCATCGAGTTCTTCAACGAAATACACAATTAATAAATTTGAAGAAATTGTAAAAAATTCGAATATTTTTCAACACGACTTGTTCAGAATAGAAACACCGCTTAACTTAAATTTGGATACCCTATAGTTGATTTGAAGTGATTAACTTCCGCTATGAATTCGGAATGATCAGTTGGTCATAGGTTTCAGAAAATTTCGTTTTGTCCAGACTACTTCATCATTAACGTCTAAGCAATATCTGTGAACATTTGTCTCGAAATAAAAAAAAATCATATCCTCCTCTTTTTTTGTTTTATGACAAACGGTATGAAGGATTTTAAAAAGAAATTTGTGTGTTTTTCTCTCTCTCCAAAAATTACGAGCTTCTTGTGAATAGGAAGAAAAATAGGTTCAAATTTTTTTTCACATTGGCGAATTTCAAAGGTCAATTGATTTATTTCCAAATGAATCGAAATATATATTAATATTTATGGACATACTTTCCGCTAATTCATCCTTCTCATTTTCATCATCATTATTCTCATCTATAGAAAAAATGTATTGTTAGTTTTAAGAAGATCATCATCATAAGTCGACAATGCTCATTCAAGTTTTATTTCCTGTTGATTGATGAAACTTGAAAGGCATTAATATCAGCAGGAAATTCGATGGACTCTACAGAAATGAATTATGAAAAATTACTTCGCAATGGACAAGGTGTTTTTTAGTTCACTTCATCAATAGAGATTTCGTGACTGACGAATTGGTACACAATAAAATTGCGAAGTCGGGGCAAAATCAAATGATTGAAACTCATTTAAAAAAATGAAAATATTAAATGGCCTAAAAATTTCGATTAGGAATGTTGGGTGAGCTAATTAGAAATAATTTCTCCACTTCACCTGAATGAAATATAAAAATTAAAAAAAACCAAATGGCATGAAATTTTCGATTAAAAAAGTTGGTTGCGGTGACTGATGGCAAACGCCGCTCAAAGTTTCAAGTCAAATAAGCGCTTAATTTGCTTTTATTCTGAGTAAGTTGTGAAATTTCTAAAAAAACAAACAAAAAGATTTTCCAGAATTTCCAGACAAATAAAATGTTTCAAGATATTCAATTCAAACACCTAGTATGTTGAGAACCATGCATTTCAGTATCCTGAGAATAAGTTGAGGTCTTCTCGAATGAGTACAATTTTGTTCAAAACAAGGAAAGCCGAATAAGTTGGATACCTGCAGAAAAAAAATTGAAATTAAATATTTTATTTTATTTGTGCTCTTTCGTGCAAATAACATCATTTAGGAGCCTCCGGAAGAATTTCTTTGAACGATTTCAATACTGCATAGGATCGCGCTTCTAACAGCATGATACAGGACTAAACGTGGATATCCAATTCAAACTGAGAACTCGAGAACTGTGAAATCATTGCCATAACAGTCGGGAATAGTATACTTATCTGGCAACGCTGTAAGGGAATCGAACGCCTATTATGTGAGTCCGTAATATTATCTTCTTATACAAAAATTGTATATTTGAAGCCACAATGGTAGGAACTTATAATGAAGCCATAATATACGCTAGACATCAAAAATTTGTATATTTATTTCCTCATCGTACGGTATTCATCGTACAGAGGGTGCTTAATTTGCCATTTCTGTTGAATATACACGAATCAGAACTGACATAGGTCTTCCCGTTCTATGTGACGCCACAATGGTTGGTATATGGTTTGACGCCATAATGTTCGGAGATGTAAATATATATATATATATATATATATATATATTATATATATATATATATATATATATATATCTTCTTCTTCATTTGCGGTGCCTTATCTGGTAGAACCGAGGCCTGATGGCCCATTGTTCCTCCGCCTGTAGAACAAGAGACTCAGTTCCTTAGACACGTCAACAAAAATGTTGCGAGTCGACAGGGAGGGGTCCCTCTCACCATGGAAATGCTGGGTGTAGGGTTTCCTATGTGTGTTGACCTTAACTCATAATGGTTGATGCAGTTGAACAGTATATGTTCAACGGTTTCATCTGTGCTCCTGCACCAGCGGCACCTTGAGCAGTCAGCTAGTCCCATCCTATCAAGATGTTTGTTGAACAGGTGGCCGGTCAGTGCGCCAACTACCATACTTAGTTGTTTTCTCCCAAGGGCCAGGAACTTTTTGACCTCAGTTGCAGAGGAGGGCCTCTCTATGAGAAGCCTCGACTGCCTAAGACCACCTCCCGTGCTCCATTCAGAGGAAAATGCACCGTCTAACCATCTCTTAAAGAAATGTCTGACTGTAGTTCGGCAGATGGGGAGCGACGGCTCTGGACCAACAAAAACTGATCGGGCTCCCCGCTTGGCCAGTACGTCTGCCTTCTCGTTGCCGAGGATCCCCGCGTGTACCGGACACCAAATAACTTTTAAAAAATTACGAGAGCCCAGCTCACGCAGAGCCTCCCTACATTCTCCTACCAAGTATGAATTGACTCTTGTCTCAGCAAGGGCTTTCAATGCTCCCTGGTTGTCACAACATATGTATATGTGTTTGCCAGAGTAGTCTCTGTGTATATTCTCCAGTGTGCAGACAAGAATTGCATACAACTCCGCCTGCATTATCGAGCAGTCCTTTCCTAGGGGATGGACCGCTCGAAGCGAGGTCCCACGATCCCAGAACCAGTCCCCGTAGATCTTACGGAGCCGTCGGTGAACCATGTAGGGCCTTCGGGTTTAAGTAACCTGTTTGTATCAGACCAGTGGTCCCTATCAGGGACAATCACTTGGTAGGGTTCGTCGAAACAGAAGCTAGTTAGCACACGGTCCCCTCTATGGAGAAGGGATGCATTAGCATCTATCACCAATTTGAGAGCTCCCGCATGCCCCCTGAACATCCCATCATTGTGCCATTGTCCCTGTTCCCAGAGTCTAAGAGCTGTCTTCATAGCCACCACCCTGACAGCGAGGTGCACAGGCGGAAGACCCAGCAAACACTCCATTGCTGCCGTGGGGGTAGATCTCAGGGCGCCAGTTATACCCAAACAGGCTTTTCGCTGACATTTTGTCATGACGGCTCGGTTGCAGGTCTTCTCTGTTGAAGTCCACCACTCCAGCGCTGCATAGGTTAGGAGAGGCCCCACCACCATGGTATGCAACCAGTGCATAACATGGGGCTTGAAGCCCCATCCTCTCCCCACTACTCTCCGAGTAGACCAGAGTATTACATTGGCCTTTCTCGTTTGTGTCTCGATATGTTTGTTCCACAGTAGTTTGCGGTCCAAAATCACACCTAGATATCGAACCTGTTCCGATAGAGTCAGCCCCACACCAAACAGATTTGGCAGTCTGATGTTGGCCGGCACTCTTCTCCTAGAAAACAGGACCATCTCCGTCTTTCCAGGATTTACCGAAAGTTCGTTCTCTAAGCACCATCGTTCTACCACGCGCAGAGCATTCTGCATCAGATCAGTAATGGTGCTGATTACTTTTCCTCTGATCAGCAGGACAAGATCATCCGCATAGGCCACAGCAGTGTACCCCGCCCTAGCCAACTCAACCAGGAGCCCGTCCATGACAAGATTCCACAGCAGAGGTGATAAGACACCACCCTGCGGACACCCCCTGCCCGGTGCGCCCCCAATAGTCGAGCCGCCCAGCTGAGCAACAATGCTGCGAGCCGCAAGCATAGACCCCGCCCAGCGGCAGAGAACCGGTGGGACACCATGTTTGGTCAACGCAGAACGCATCGCATCAAACGCAGTGTTGTTGAATGCACCCTCAATGTCTAGAAACACACCTAGTGTTCATTCTTTATGATGTAGTCCGCCCTCAATACAGTTGACAACCGAATGTAGAGCAAAATCTACAGATTTTCCCTGCTGGTATGCATGCTGGGAGGGATGTATTGGGCAGGTCACTAATGCCCCATCCCTTATATACCTTTCGACTACCCTCTCCAACATCTTGACTAAGAAGGAGGAGAGGCTGATTGGTCGGAAGTCATTCGCTTTTGTGTGCGTGGGTTTCCCCGGTTTAGGTATAAAAACAACCCTCACTTTCCTCCAGGAAAGTGGAACGTGTCCTAAGGCTAAACAAGCTCGAAGAATGTGGAGCACCGGAGAAGACAGCACCTCCAGCCCCCTAATGAGAAGTGCTGGAACTATACGGTCCTCCCCAGCAGCCTTATAAGGATCGAATCCGTTGATAGCCCAACGAATTCGAGAATACGTTACGACTTGTGAAGCCATCCTCCAATCCTCTCGTGAGGCTTGTCGTCGACATTCACTCTGCGGGTAGGCATTCTCTGTGAAGCCAGGGAAGTGAGCCTCTAAGAGATGTCTTAGACTTTCTTCCTCCGAGCAGGTTCTTTGCCCAGTTGGAAGGTTCATATAGTCGATCCTTGGGGGGCCACCAGCAGAGAGTATCTTCCTTAGCCGGTTGGCTTCAGGTGCACCCTCTATATCGCTGCAGAAGCTCCTCCAGGATTCACGTTTGGACTTCCTTATTAGTCCTTTGTATCTCCTCAGGGCCGATTTATAGTCATCCCAGTCATTTTCAAGACCAGATCTCATTGCCTTGTTGAAAAGGTGCCTGCTAGTGCGTTTAGCTTCACCTAACTCAGGTGACCACCATTTCGAAGCACCTTTCGGTCTCCGAAGCTGTGGTGGGCAACTGCTGTGATATGCTGAGATAATTGACTCTTGCAGCTTGCTTGCAGCCGAGTCCAATTCTCTCGTGGTCTTGGGTATTAGAATTTTCTTGTCCCAGGTTAGCAGATAGGTGTGTCAGGTACCTGGACCAATCTGTTTTTCTCGGATTCCTGAAAATTTCTGGATCCTTGACAGTACAGCTCCCTTTTATTGTGAAGCAGATATGCCTGTGATCTGATAACGAGAACACTTCCGTGGCGACTCGCCAATCCTCGATGTAATCAGCGATGTGACTACTGCACATGGTTATGTAGAGCACTTCCTTCCTGCACGAAGTAACGAAGGTCGGCTCATCACCCCTGTTGAGTAGGTTTAAGCTTGTTGCGAATAGAAAATCAGCCAGCGCCTCACCCCTCAGATTGACGCCCGTGCTACCCCACAAAATGTGGTGTGCATTAGCATCACACCCGACGAGCAAGGGCCAACCTCTTCTCTCGCAGAATTGTACTAGCTCCTCCAATTCCCTAGATGGTGGTGGGTCTGGGGAGTCATAGGGAAGGTACGCTGAGCATACCACTAGGTTCTTCAGCGGTCCCTGGCAGTTGTTAATCTGAACCGCGACTAGGTCTCTGAAACAGAAATTAATTAGTAATTGGGCCTTGATATTAGTGGAAGCAAGTATACACGCCCTTGAACTAGTGTCCTCAGACGCGCAGAAGAGCCTACTGCCTCTTAAGGAGAGACCCCTCACATCGCCTCCTCTAATGCAGGGCCCCTGAATCAGGGTTATAAATATCTGCCTCCCTGCCAGCCGCAACTTTAGAATATCAGTTGCCGCTATGCAGTGGTGCAAATTGATTTGAGTAACGAACGTGTCAGCCATGGGGACAAAATTTTTTTTTCTTTCATCCTCAGTCAGCTGACTGTTACATCGTACCAGCAGGTTCTCAAGAACCTGCTGGTACGATAGATGGTGCGGAGCTCTGCCCTGGTCCCCCACCTAGTCCATCACATTCACCCCCATCGGGACTTTTAGGTCCCGGAAGGGAAGCGAGAGGCACGGTTGCAGCGGGAGCCCTGGAAGGCTCCACCTCCATCTCATCATCCGACTTTTCAGTCGGGTTGGAGGAGTGGTCCCCCTCTTTTCGGACGTCCTTCTCCCCTGCGCTGGGCCCGCTACCGGAGCATCCTGCGCGGTCGAGGAGGGTGGAGCGTCTGAATTTTGTCCAGAACCCTGGACCACTCTAAAAGTGGTACCGCATCCCGGTATTCACTTGAAAATTTAATTTTTTCAAGACTTCGAGAGAAGCATTGTCTATCCCGAGGATGATCTGAGTCACGTCGGACTTGTCAACCCGGTTATAGACCTTCCAGCTCCTAGTTTTGAGGGCTGGAGTTTGCTGCTCTAATATCTTCAGGATAAGACCTAATGGAGAGGAGCGCTGATAGCCCCTGACCCACAGACTTACCCTCGTGAGTCTTTCTAGGTCCTTCATCCCAATCATTTTGAGACGAAGTCCCTTAGATGTTTTCAGCTTCGGCAGGTTTTCTTGTAACCAGTCTTTGCTGAAGCTTCCCACACATAGAACTACCAAAGCCCCCTGGTGGTTAATCTCCACACCGTCAAATCTCGGCCCAGGCTGTCCGCTCTGGATTTTATCCATCGCAATGGTCACTGCCTTCTCCACTGCGAGTAAGTCCTCTTCCGAGAGCACCCTCTCTGGCCAGCCCTCAGGAACGAGGGCCACCTTAAGGGGCAAACTCGCTGCCTCTCTATACGAGGGCCGGCTCGAAAGGTTATTAACCTTTTTTGCTGGTCGCTCGCAGGAGGGTGGAGTGTTAGACTCGGGGACGTTCCTTTTTGTGCCCCCTGGCCGTAGAAGAGGAGAGGTCCCATCAGCAGACTCTCCTGTCACTTGACAGGCTAAGTCCGCGCGAGCCCTTCTCGCCCTCCATTTTTGCGCGCCCGTTCGGTTGCGCTTATTCTGAGCCGCGCTAGATGAGGCCCCCTCTTGCGCTGAAGAGTCCCCTTCGCCGTCCCACTTGGCTTTTCCACGCGAGCCCCTCCAGTGGAGGTGCCCACGATGTCGGTTTTTATTGATTTTTTTTTTGTCTCCATATAGTTCCCACGAGTAGCGAAGAAATAAACGGTCGCCCCAGCAGAGCTTCGATACCGAGGAAGGTCTGATACAAGGGGGTGCGACCCGGTTTCCCCAGGGAATCGTTCGAGACACCATGACCCAGGTGCCATTCATCTATTGGCACGATATCTTACACCGTAGATTGGGGGGTCGGACTTGGTTTTCACTGCTCAAGCTTGGACCTTATCGACATGGGTGAACCTGCCGGAACTGTGTTCCGTCGACATCGCTCCAAGTGTCCTCGCAGTTTACTAAGCCCCCACACCAACGTCAAGGTGCCGACCTTGTGGGGGTATATATAGATATATATATATATATATATATATATATATATATATATATAAATAAATAAATTTTCACTCTTTGCTGATGATGCTGCGGTTGTAACAACGTCCGACACTATTGATGATCTCATCGTTAATGCGAGAATAGCTGTAGATAGTATTAGTGATTATTGTAAGATGAACGGTCTCATTTTGAATCATGAGAAGACTGAGATGGTTTTTTTTCACTGAGGGATTTAAATAAGAGCCTACTTGTGAGAATGGCAAAGCAAACAATACCTCAGAAGGAAGCAGTGCGTTACCTCGGTGTAATTCTGGACTCTAATTTGAGTTGGTCGGGACAGGTGGAACACATTCTTTTGAAGCTTGCGACCCATTGTTATATCTTGTGGCAGTTGAGAGACCGTGTTGATTTGCCCCTGCTGTTGCAATATTATTATGCATATGTTCGTGTCTAAGTTACGCTACTTTGGTATGGGGACATTGTTCTAGAGCTGGTGAGGTCTTCATCCAACAGAAGAAGATACTCCGTACTATGTTGAAGAAACCTAGGACATTTTACTGCCGGGGTATATTCAGGGAACTGCGGATCCTAACGTTACCATCTTTGTTTGTACTCGAATGCTTGATTTTTGTTATGAGTGATCCCACACTTCTCGGCACGACTCGGGACGTAAATAACTTTTACAATCTTAGGTGAACTGGTAACGTGAATATTCCATAGCACAGACTCGCCTTGACTGTGAGGAGTCCTATGGTAATAATAATAATAATAATAATATCTTTATTCCACTGAATATACAGTGACGTTACAACTTGAAAACTATTAAAAAACAAGTGAACAATAAGGCCAAAAATACAAATACATACATATATAAAACAAATAAATTATTGGACCCTCATTGCCGAGACGAACTCACTGACGCTATAATAAGAGCCATTGGCTAGAATCGCCCTCAGCTCACGCCTGAACAGCGAAGTACGTTTATCAGTCAAATGCTTCGGTAGAACATCATAAAGCTGAATACCCGATATCAACGGTGACTTCTCATGAAATGTATGGGTCAGTCCCGAGTGGTAGAACCTGCGACAACCGCGGGTATTATATGAATGGTGGTCACAGAGTCTAGGAATTCTGAATCTCATGTCATGGATATAAATCATGAGATGGTAAACATACATGGATGGAAGAGTGAGGATTCCACGGGAACGAAAGCATTCCCTACATGAGGTTTGGGGATCGAGACCAAACAACGCGCGAACAATACGCTTCTGCAAAACAAATGCTCGGTGAGATCCAGCAGTACGCCCCCAAACCAGCAGACTGTATCGTAACACTGAGGCGATGTTTGAGTGATAGAAAGTCACAGCACAACGTTGGCCAACATGTCTTTTGAGATGACATAAGGTGTAATAACATCTATTCAGCCTAGCACAAACGTTGTCGATCTCAGATGTCCAGCGCAAATTCTTGTCAAAAGTGCAGCCAAGGAGCGTCACCTGATCCGACAGCCTCAGGACAGAACCTCCGAAAACAAGACGAGGTTGGCAAGGCTCCCTGTAAGGGTTGTGAAACTCAATACACACAGTTTTGTCATTATTTATAATCAAATGGTTGTTATCGCACCACTTTGAGAATTGGTCGAGCACAGCGTCGCACTTCTCCTTCAATATTTTGGGGGATGGATCACTTATAACAACACTAGTGTCATCAGCATAGAGATATACTTCTCCATCAAGTATATATTCAGGTAGGTCGTTAATGAATAGGAGGAATAGCAACGGTCCTAATGAACTTTCCTGTGGGACTCCGAATACGATGTCAAATTCTCTGGAAACAGAGTCCTCAACCCTTACGCCAAATCGCCTATTGCGCAAGAAGGAAATGAGCCAATCATTCAGCTTGCCGCGAATTCCCAAGCGATACAATTTTCTCGAAAGAAACAGCGGATCAACACAATCGAACGCTTTACGCAAGTCGAAACTAATCATTGCGACATAATGTCCGTTATCCAGCCTTTCGGAGATGGACTGCACTATACTACAGATGGCAGTTGTAGTGGATCGGCGAGGGCGGAAACCATGCTGACATTCGGTGAACAAACTGTGATCCTCAATGAAATTAACGAGTCGTGTATAAACTGCCTTTTCAAAAATCTTGGAAAAAAACACTCAACATAGTAATTGGTCTATAATTATCGACCAAACCACGATCACCCTTTTTAAAGATTGGGATGGTCAAACCCATTTTCAACTTGTCAGGAAATGATCCGTTCGAAACAGAATAGTTTATACTATCTGCCAAAATGTCGCAGATATATGGGGCAGATTGTTTCACAACACGAGCTGGAATGTCGTCCCAGCCTGCTGATGAACGACTTGGTAATGAAGCTATTATACGCTCAACTTCCTCCGGAGTAACAGGATGGAAAAACATAGAATTTGAGATGTTTTTGGACGTAGTGGAGCACTCAACCGAAAGAGAAGCCGGAGGAAAGCGACCAACAACAAACCCTTGGGCAACCGAACTGAAATATCGACCAAAGAAGTCGCACAATATTTTAGCGTCCGATATTTCTCGATCACCCTCGTACAATATGAAGCCCTCACGGGAAACACACTTATTACGAGCCGAATCGATAATTCGCCACACTGTCTTCGTCTTATTTTTACTGGCATCAATCATATCATTAAATACGCCCTGTCGATAAGACAGAATCATATTGTCCACCTCGAACTTCAACAGATCTCGATTATTACGTGTTGGTAAACAAGGAAGGTTAGATGCTAGCCAAGTAGCGTGTTCGAGCTCCAGAATTTTCTGTCCTAAATTTTCTGGAAATATTGCGGATTCGATCGCAGGACAACACCTTATATTTCTCAGCCGTTTAGGAAAAGCGGCATTAAAACACCAGAGGAAGTCCCCATAAAACGAGTCAAAATCATCGTCCAAACGGTGTTGTCGGCTCGCCATTAAATTCCTCCGCAGAAGGAAATCAAACTCGGCAAACCCGAAATCGGAGTAACTACGACAAAATACCCTCCTAAATGTGTGCAAATGGGGTAGCGTCGTTTCGTCCTTGAATGTGACAATTTGAACATTGTGGTCCGAAAAACCTGCGTGAAAATTCAAAACTTTTACGATTTGGGGCCTATCACTTCCACATATTACATAGTCAACGCTACTTCTGGATGTTCTGTTGTTGCAGTCGGTAAAAATTCTGGTATAGGATGAAATCAGTGAACGCAAACTAAAATTTTCCAAGATAGAAAAAAAAGATCTTGTCTGCGCGGCGTCCGGTGAACATTCGTCTATATTAAGGTCACCGCAAATGAAAACATTATCAAAATTAACGAGAACTAACGAAAGCATTTGTGTAAATCGGTTTTCATAAATCTCCAAATTACCGCTAACCGATCTATATATACAGACAATGCATGTTCGACCATAAGAAACGCCACAACACTCAAAATTGAACTCCTCGCACAAAAGCTCCAAGTATGAGATCCTGGAACTTTCAATTGCGAAAGTTGACCTAACAAAAATCACACTACCACCGCGGATGTGATCTTTCCTACAGTATTCAGCCACTCGGGTGTAACCGCTCAAATTAAAACAATCTTTATCGTGCATTTCAGTGATCCAATGTTCCGTAAAACAGACAAAATCAGGGAAATCATTTCTGAGTAACATAACGTCAATTAATGGGTACTTATTAGAGATACCTTGAGTATTAAGATGCAGAATTTTCAGTGAATTAGTTTTACTTGCGTGGAGTGAACTCGCCTCAGCAGAAGAGCCCGAATCAATCGGATGAGCTTGCCCTTTGGGGATTTCTCCGGGCGCCTTTTCGTCCAGGAAAAAAGTACCTCTTGACAAGCATCCCAGACGGCCAAAAATCTGCGTCGTATAAAACATTCTCAAGAGAAGGATCAGCCCCTACTCTGAAGCTGGAATTTGGTCCCTTAGTATCAAGTTTGACGATATCAAAAGTATAGTTTGGAGTCTTGGAATTGAGGTAATTGCGGACATCGTCAACGGTAGTGTCAGCCTTGCATCTTCCGACATAGAGCCATTATATTCCGTGGAGTGGCCGCAAAACCATCAGAAGTCTGGACCCTGCCATTTCCAAAAATGATATTTCCCCCAGCGGATGCCTTTTTCGGTCTCCGTACCCTGGATTTCTCAGATTTTCCCCCAGCATCTGAAGTCGTTGGTCGTGGCGATGACGGCAACACCGCATTAGTCATCATTCTGGTGTATATGGGATCCGAAGATGAATTCTTATCAGCTTCTTTTCCGTCCAGATGAACCGTGTGATGATTATCTTCAGCCACATGCAATGCCAACAATCGCTCGTTCTTATTCTGCAGGTCGTCGATTTTCGTTTCCAAATTTCTAATGTGAGATCTCAGCTCAGCTGTGGCTGTGTTTATTTTTTCTTCAATGAAATCCTTTAGAGCAGACAGCACTGAACTAATATGAGAGTCCTCGCTATCGTTTTGGCCTTTTAGGCGCAAATTGTATGAAGTTTTCGTCATATTCGTAAAAAGAAATCGTTAGGCACACATGCACTACCTCTCGCTTCGACGTTCGACTGAGAGGTAATGCCAGTCAAATTGTTTGATAAACATCCACACTGTCTGAAATCAATAACAAGCTTACCTAAGTTTAAGAGTGAAATTAAAAAAATTTAATAGCTGGCTCATTTTATTCCTTAGATGAGTATTTATTGTACCAGTTCAAATAGTTTTGAATCAATTTATTTGTTTTTGATTTGTGTTTGAATTATTCTTTTATATTTGTGCTTTGTTCTGCTGACAAATTCCTGTACTGATTTTGTGTAAGTCTAAGGGAAGTTAATAAATAATAATAATAATATAATACCGTATCGGTTATGGGGGAGCCTACAGAAGTAAGGGCACTCTCTTGCCCTGGGGAGGAGAAATTGTCCCCGAAGGCGAATGAACCTAGGTCAACGGCATGGGAATGTAGAAAGAAAAGGAGAACATTAAAGATCCTCATGGATACTCCTAGTATAATTTTCATGGTGGAAAGTGATGTTGGAAGAGTTAAACGTACTGATCATGGGATTCGCAAACCAAGATCCGGCAGGGGAAGATACAACTTAGATAATTGCAGGGCTTCCTCGGTCGTCATCCAGCGAAATCCCTGCAAACCAAAACCTAAGATCCCTTGCTCAATGAGAATAGCAACATGGAAATTAAGGAGTCTCTATCAGGCCGGTAAACTCCATAATGTTTACGCTGAAATGAAAAGATTAAAACTTGACATATTGGGCATCTGTAAGGTGAGATGGCCCGGAAACGGAGAATGTGCGATTGAGGATGGTATGCTGTACTGCTCTGGAGGCTGCGATGCAAACCACAGGCACGGGGTTGGTATAATAGACAGAGGATAGTCAACGTAATAAGTCTGTCTGAAAAAGTGATGGTGGTACAGCTTCAGGATCTGGCTGGCAAAGTCAATCTTATCCAAGTCTATGCTCCAACTGCAGAAAGGGAGGATGATGAAAATGAATACTTTTACAGTCAAATCAATGAAATGCTGAAGGTTACGAAAAAACATGATGTAAACATGATAATGGGCGATTTTAACTCGAAAATAGGAGAGGGTAAAGTTGAGATTTGTTTGGGAGAGTATGGACTGGGTGTAAGAAATGACAGAGGAGAGAGACTCATCGAATTTTGTCAATCAGAAAATATAATTGTTGCTAATACCATGTTTAAGCTGCCTTAACGCAGATTATATACGTGGACATCACCGAAACATACAACAAATAATGTAGTGAGGAACCAGATAGACTTCGTAATAGTAAACCAACGTTTCAAAAACTCCATAAAGTCACTTAAAACGTATCCAGGTGCAGATATTGGTTCTGTCCACAACCCTCTTGTTGCAGTCATGACGGTGAGACTAAAGAAAATACATAAAACGAGCATAAGCCATAATATCCTAGATGTGAGAAATATTTAGAGATCAAAAAGTGAGAGAACAAATCAAGAATCGAGTAAACGAAAATATACAGTCAATGAAAGACACAAATCTACCACAACCAAATACAAACGAGAAGTGGAAAGGAATCAGAAATACTATCATGGATTAAACTAGCCTAACAGGGTCGATAGGACTAATTGGAATGGAATACACTAAATTTTGACAGTGGTGAGAAAATAAGAAATTTCTCTGTTGTGCTAGTTTTATATGGATGTTTTGATTTCATGTTGAATGTACCGTTATATTGATTAATTTCCCTGTTATTTGTATTTTAATCGTGATTTTGACTGAATTTTTTTTATATTTATTAAATGTAATTTTCAGCCCTGAGGAAGTGGAAATATAACCACGAAACGTCGGCAAATAGTGTTTCAATCCCAATTAGTCCTATCGACCCTGTTAAGCTAGTTTAATTATTTACAAGAAGGACGTGAAATGTCTAACTCAACTATCATGGATGCAAGTGTAGAAGAACTGGCAAGACCTAAAACAGAAATCAAAGCAAGAGTGGTTGACAGCAGAAATATTGACGCTGATGGATATCAGACGAACGTACAAAGGAAAAAGCTTGACAAAGTACAGAGAAATCAACAAAATTATAAGAAAGAAGATATCTGAAGCTAAGGAAAAATTTATGATAGAAAGATGTAGATAAATTGAATACCTGGACAGCAAATATGATCCTTTTGGACTTTAAAAAAAAGTAAAGGAAGTCACAGGTATAGGAAAGAAAAAACAGCATTGCATAATTAAGAACAAAAATGGCAATCTGATTCTTGACCTGACACAGAGGTTGAAGCGTTGGAAGGAGTATGTGAAGAAACTATTTGAAGACACCAGGACTATTTTGAATAATGAGGAAGGGCTGATGGCTGGACCTGAGATAACGAAAGACGAAGTTGTATATGCGATCAAAATGTTGAAGGAAAACAAGGCAGTTGGACCAGATCGGATGCCGGGGGAACTTGAAGATTTCCAGAGGAATGGCGGAAATCAACGTTCATTATGCTTCCTAAGAAAAATAATACGAGAGAATGTTCAGAGCACAGAACTATAAGCCTCATGTCCATGGGCGACCGCAGAATTTTTTCTCAGGGGGGGCCGAATAATGATTTGATTAGGCGCGGGCGAAATCACTATTAGGTTTTGCTCAAAAACAAGAAGGGAATCAAAATCTCAGGGGGGGCCACGGCCCCCCCCTGTGGGCGCCCATGCTCATGCCACATGCAGTAAAGGCCTTCCTGAAGACCATCCATAAAAGAATACATGGAAAAATTGAAGCTGAAATATCAGACGGCCAATTCGGTTTCAGAAGTGGACTTGAAACTAGGGACGCTCTGTTTGGCCTCAAAGTCATACTTCAAAGGACACTCGATATGAACCAAGACCCCTATTTGGGGTTTATAGATTATGAAAAAGCTTTCGACAAGATAAGACATGTTCAATTAGTAAGGATGCTCAGGGACATCAACCTCGACCCATGTGACATCAGAATAATTGAAAATTTGGACTGGCATCAGAAAGCAGCCGTTAGAGTTGATTGCGATATGACCGATGAAGTTGAAATAAAGCGTGGAGTAAGACAAGGGTGCATATTATCACCGTTACTTTTCAATTTGTATGCACAGACTATTATCAACGAAATGCTACAGGATTTTCATTTCGTGAAGTGAACACCTTATAAAGTAGCTCTGATAGAAGTGTGTTTTTCATGCAGAAGAAGTTTCCTTTGATCGACAAATTTTATACTGATTTGGACGGTTTTCTCAGGGGGTTCGTGTGAACTGCTTCTCTTTCCGCTTTGATAATGGGTGTTTGTGTAATTTGCAAAGATCCGACTTCAAAAAGGTCACTGGGAATACATTGTAGTTCATTTAGTAATTTTTATCATGCCAATGGCAGATGCTGTGAGGTTGTAAAAAGCCAGATAGCTGTTATCACCACCTTGCCGGGCAATCAGTGGACCTGCAAAAACTGTCGGGGTCAGGATTCCCGTGCAGCAGTGGCGTCGGTTGACGACGGTTGAAAGTGAACACGGTGCGGATGACCGATCCGAGGGTGATTCCACCCTTGGTGAACTGGTGCCAGCCCTTGGATCGGAACTTTGTGCCGTACGGAGTGAGATAAGAGAAATACGAAACTCCGTCGATTTTTGCTCTAATAAAGTGACTGACTTTGAGCGGAAATTGTCCAAACTGGATGAGGCAATCAAGGTGACCAACCAGCTGAAAGCTGAGAATGAGGCCCTAAAAAAAAGGGTTGGAACCAAGGAGAGGAAATTTGATAGAGTGGAACAGAACTTGAGAGATAACAACATAGAGATAATGGGAATACCTGAGCAGAAGAATGAAAATTTGTTGAGAGTTTTCGAAAAAATTGCTACTAGTATTGGACATGAGGTGCAGAATGGCTTGGTGAACGCGATAACACGCGTGCCCACGAAGTTGGAAAATAAACCGAAGAATATAATAGTCAAGTTCAATAGGAAGCTAGACAGAAATTCTTTTTTGCCTGCTGTGAAATCCAAAAGGGCTGAAATGGGCGGAAGACCTGGACTGAAGATTGATGACGTTTCTGAGCGAGTTTACGTGAATGAACATCTTACTACGGCAAGTAAGATTTTATTCAAGGAGGCACGAGTGGCTGCTAAGGAGAAGGCATATAAATATGTTTGGGTCCCAAATGGAGGTATCCTTATACGAAAAGATGATGGTACTAAAATTCTACAAGTGCGCTGTGAAGCTGATCTGAGGAGGTTGTGACCTGGTTTCGGTTGATTTTTGTGAATGTTTTTTGTTCGTTGATCAATATGACTCTACATATTGCTTATCAAAATGTGCGAGGTTTACTCACGAAATTAATAGATTTTAATTTAAATTTATAATTAAATAATTATGATATTGTTTTCATAACGGAATCATGGTTGAAAGATTATATTCTTGATCTTGAGTTAGTAGATACACATAGTTATTCCGTATACAGAAGGGATCGTTCTGATAGCTGTTGTACTAAAAAAGAGGGGGGTGGCGTAATTATTGTTGTTCGTAACATATATAATGTTCAAATTTTGCCGAGTTTTAATAGTGATGCTGAGGATCTTTGGTTATTTCTGTCGAAGATGTCAAATTATATTCATGTTGTGTTTATCTGCCTTAATGAAGATACTCATCATCCATGTCTAGATTTTATATTCGATCTGAAAAAATACCATTACCTAGGAAATTGTTACGAGAATAGAATGTTAAATTATAATCGTGCTGATTATTCTTCAATAAATAGGCAGATTGCTGATTTCGATTGGGGATCTCTCTTAAATAGTGATGACGTTAACGAAGATGTAGAAAAATTTTATTGTGCTCTGGATCGTATTTTGCTTGAGAATGTACCCAGGTCCCAGACGGCACCCTATATTCCCGGAATATTCCTCCAATCTGCCATTAAGCCAAAAGATATTGCAATATGCGAGGCATATGCCAGATATATATCAAATATATCTGCTCTCAAAGGAATATTCCAAATATATGCCATCCCAGATATGTCTGGTATATGCTATGGGAATATCTATATGATATGCGTTTAGAATATTATTCAATAGTATTTATTGGTATATATACATGAATCTTCATGGAATATTACAAACGTTACAAAACCCTTTTTGAACGATAATTGTGTGTAGGCACTACCACTACCTCGTTTTGCTTTTGTTCCGAACTCATCAATAATTGATGAGTTTGCTATTTTCCAGTAAACTGTTAAAGAACTACAAACTTTCTATATAGATTATATTTTCGAGGAATCGCAGTTATCATCAAGTTAATTATAGTTGGATTCAAGTTAAAAAATAACACTTTCATTCGCTTAATAATTTGATCTTATTTATTAAACTGAGTAAACAATGGAATCAATGATTTGTAATTTATTTATATGATTGATACAATGAAATGAAAGAGCAGGCAACAAATTAAACGTTTTAATTTGTGAAAAATGGACATGCTATACTATATCGTCTATCGACTGAGAGTCGAGTGACTTTTTAAATGATTGAAATGTTCGATGAAACAGAAAAAGAGGTCCATTATGATTTTGATCTTATAGGAAAGAGATCAAATATATATTTTCAATAAATGGAAAAACAATATATGATATTCGAGCAGATATGTGAAAAGGGCGTAGACAAGTTGTCAAAAATCATATATGATAATCAAATATTAGTCAGCAGAGGTGAGAGTAGCTTATTCCACTGGAGGATCGAATCACTTTTGCTCATATTTTTGTTTCCATGAAGCTGCCCTGTGGTGACAGAGATGTCTGGAACTTAGCATCTTTCTAGTTCAACTTAATACTTCTTGCTTTTCATTGAACCAAATACATTGCATTTCAAACATTTCAGAGCCATTGTAGGTTGAGGAAGTTATGTGGCCACCACCACCATATTTTTGCCCTTTCTAGATATTTCCTTGAATTTTATCAAAATATCTGACAGAAATACCAATGACATTATTTCTTTACAGGAATAAAACTACTCCTTTATAAATAAAAAATTAACTATTTTCTGGCCTCTACCCATTCTTAACTCCTGCAATTCTATCCCTGAATTTACCGATAAGAATATCAAATTTCGATTTTACTGAGATTTGACTTTTTCTTATGGATGTAAACATTACGTCACGACGTTTTCAGTCAAAATATTCATATTTTTGTTTTGTGGTCTTGGATTGAGGTTATTTGTGTTCTGTGATTAGCAGTTTCAGTTTGGCGTTCCAAACTTCCAAAATGGTCGTCACGTCACGGTGGTGACATGAGTTGAAAGAGTCTTATTGAAAAATTATTAAATTGTGTGTGGAGTTGAAAATATGTTATTGTTTGAGTATTATGTGATAAATAGTTTGTGATGCAGCCGACCACATGATAAAAGATAAGACAGGCAGACAAGAGCATGACTGTAGGAGCGTGAATATCAAATCAGCGTTGGTAGGTACTCTTATATATTTGGAATGCTTGAAAAAGGTTTTCGTAATATGCCAATCACTTGTCAGTGCTTCATCTTTGGTTATGTGTATTTACGTTTTTTCAGGTCATAGAATTGAGGACTTTACAGTGAGGAAGTGATAGAAAGGATATTTCCTATATTTTAGTTGGGTTGGGAAAAAGGCAAAAACTAACTTTTCATCCCTAATAAAATTGTGCAATGTTCTCAAAGGTATAATATAAATAATTTCAGTGATCATAAAACCCATTTTATGTTTTATTAATATTTTCAGAGGTTCTTAAACAGAATGAAAATACTAAATTTGTTACTGAAAAATGGCTCTACGTTGTGCAGATAGCTTAACCAAAATTTTGCTTTCAATCCAAACGTAAAAACTACAAGAGCATGAGTGGAGGAGCTTCTCAGGTGTAGTAAGTCTCACCCAAGCAGTATATCGTAATTTTGTTCCTGCAAGCAAAAAGGCTGTACAGGTCGAAAATATTAGTGGCATCAATACGGATTTAGGCCCTAAAAATCAAAAAGAGGGATCGTCTTCGAGAAGGAAGGTTGCCTCGATATAAATTGCCAACACTGCCTACTAAAATTCAAAGTAAGTTTATAAATATTAAATAATTAGAACAGATTCCACTATTACTATAGCAGTAGACAGCCTCTTATCTTGAAAATCTTAGAATCACTGGTTTTTTTCAGGGCCAAAATCAAAGAATTCCAAGGAAAAAGGCGAGGAAGACCAAAAGCTACCTGGATGAGCGGCATACAGAAGACGATGTCTGAGAGACTGGGAGAATGGGTGTTGATAGAAGGGACTGGAGACTGGGAATTGGAAGGCCTGGGATGTTATAAACACGGATATCTATATCAGCACCCCAAAGGTAAAGTGTGTCAAGTCACAATATCAAAATTAGACAAATGAGAGATTTTTCAGTTCGATCATTGTTTCAAAGAATGTGTACTGCCATTACTTGGCGTCTTCATAAACCTAGGGAGTCAAAAATGTGTTCCACTAGCTAGAATTTACTAATGTGAATCCAATATTCTATATAGGTCGTGTCTGAAAAAATGTGACTTAACACACTTTACCTCTGAGGTGCTGATATATAGATATAAGGTCGGTTTTACAAAACTTTGTTAGTACCATTTAATTAACTGGAGCCACCACGATTCGTAGAAATTTCAAAACGAGTAATTCGATTTGTGAAACCGACCCATAATCTGATGAGTCGATTTCAAATGGCTGTTTTTGGTTGGTTAACGGTTGACCGCTCGGTTCATAAATGACAACGTCAAACGAACTGCGCTTTCGAATTCTGTTCAAATTTTGGAGAAACATCTGATTTGAGACGTCACCAGAATGTCATTCGAATGCGGTTGGTCCAAAACTGACGGACCAATCTATGAACCAACCAAGAACCAGTCAATCGAAATCGCCTCTAGTTCACAAACCAAATAATTGAAGTTCACAGTTCAATATTTATATCATTTAAAATATTACCTCATTGTGTTTTCCCTATTTTTTAGTTTAATTCATCAAATGTTAATTTTTACTTATTCTTAGTATTGTTTTGTAAAATACCTAGTTGATTTATATTTATATTTTTACTTTATGTTCATTTTTATGATTTAATGTGATAATTTTGTTAATTATTGTTATTGTACAAAATATTCTTAAAACTGTAATAAATTTTTTTGAAACAATCTAATCAATGCATCATTATTTAGTACCGCTACAAAAATTTACATATATTTAAATATATACAAAGATATTACCAGCATATGGCATGGACAAATCAGGAGATAAAAAGATATTGCCAGCATATATGTAAGGGAGATATTCATAGATGAATCTGTATGGCATATGCCATGGAGATATTTTTGAAGATTATGGGATATTCCTGGCAGATGTTTCATGGTGACCTTGGATATTCCTGCTATCTGCCAGGCTTATGCCCTGGGAGATTTGGAATATGTTTGGAATATCTCAATATGCCAGCGGTATATTCATTGAATATGCATGGAATATTTCTGTGCCGTCTGGGGTCTGGAGGGTCGAAAAACTATCCTCATTATTATTCGTTTAAAACAATCAAATTAATGAAACTGAAAAATTAATATCACGTTAAATGGAAAATTTATAACAACCGCAAAGATTTTTCAAAGTTCAGGGAGCTGAGAACACTTTCCAAGCGCTTCATGAGGTCAGACTTTAAGGGATATCTGAGAAGGGTTGAGTCTGAGCTTCCAGGGAATTCGAAAAGGTTATTTAGTTTCATTTCAGCTAAGAAAAAGCACGGTAAAATACCTTCTGAAATTCGGAGATAGAAGTGCTTCGTCCGCTCCAGAAATTGCCAATTTTTTCGCATCCTTTTTCGAGGGCAACTTCGAAATATCTTCGAATCGGACTGATAAGCGAGAACAAGATTTCATTGATAATTCCAACAGCGCCAACCGCCAACTACTTAAGCTCCGTACATATCACTCTCAACGAGATAATCAGCGCAATGAACAGGGGGGTGAAACTGATGGTTCTATGTTCCTGAGGAATCCTACCATATATGGCTGCCTCTTGTTTCCGGTTTGAATGACATTTCGCGATTCCACCAGAATTTTGGTAGACTGACTAGAATTTGGTAGGAATGGTAGGATGACATTTTGAAAATCACACGTCAACTTGAGGTTCATTTAAAACAATCATCAATCCAAATATGCAGGTGAGTTTTTTTCATTGTTTTACGTATGAAATTTAAAGTATTTTATTATTATCATTTTTGCAAATCAAAATAATATTTTACATTTCTGACAGGTTAATTCATCCATCACTCATAAAACTGTACAAACTCAAAGGACTACTGGGAAGCAGTTTTTTACAGTAAAGGAAATATCCATAATTATTAACGACCGAATGTAGAATATTCCAGTTATTCTTATAATTAATTTGATTGGGTAAGTTCTGCCACATATAAGTTATAATAAGTTGACAATAACCGATTTCAAGCGAATAACCTGGTCCTCATTGGTAATTACCAACTAGGACCAACTGCATTCAAGCGACTTCGGTCATTGTAGGTTATAATCATTTTACAAGGAATATCCCTGAAGGCTATAACCGTAGATAACCGCAGGCAGGACCGTAGATAACCGCGGTCATTACTGGTTATTCGCTTGAAATCGGTTAATCATACACATTGTACCTACATATTCTGAATACGTTTACAATGCCAAAAACTTCAGTGGTATCTACTGTTAAAATGTCAAAAACCTATCCTTGCAGATTTTTAGTTGTAAGAGTTCTTTTCATTCCAGTGTTTCTGTGTGTTGTAAGTAATAAAGTTCTTCTTTCCAATGGTTATTTGTAAAGGGGTAGCTTGGGAGCAATCATAGTATCAGCTAATGCACTGGAACTATTATATTATATTTTATCATTTATGTAGTCATCATTTTTTACCATTTTAATATTCTAACTCAAGAGCGCCTAGCCATCTTAATCATGAAGCTGTCGCTAGAAGAATGATCGTTATTGTAGAAATAAATACTTTCCTTCATGTCTACACCACCTCAAGTTTTAATACTATTTTTCTTTCCAGGAACACCCAACAAGGATAAGAGGGCCTAAAGGAAAGATGTCTGGCTGGTAATGACTTATGAATACTGTGATTTACTCGTTGACGTTCATAACACAATTCAAATTCTTTCTGATTATATATTTTGCAATGGAATGAATCTATCGTTGTAAGAAATATTTCTTAATTTGTTGGGAATTCATGAACAATAAATAAATTGTTGAAGTTCATCATTGTTCTCACTCTCCTTTTCTCCATTGTATTAAATTTCGATGTAATTTGTGGCAATCCATCATAAATTCTGATTAAACAATCAGGATTCATGATAGAAGCCATTAATTCACATCGGAAATGAATATAAAAAACATGTATAGTAGGGTCTGCTAGTGGTATGAAGTAAATTCAAAATTCCCGCTTAAATATTATTTGAAATTCCCGCCGTTTGATCACAATTCCTACCATATATGGCGGCCAATCTGTTGCCTTGGATTAGTAGGGAGTTTTCATTTCTTGTATATTCGTGTTCTGTGGCAATGAAATCCCTTGAAGTGTCGAAGGGTCCCGGTCCGGATGGTATCCCTCCCATCGTATTAAAAGAATGCGCCGATACTCTGGCTGTGCCGCTGCTCATTATATTTAATAAATCCCTGAAGAATTCGGTTTTTCCAGCGAAGTTGAGAGTATCCACTATAGTTCCAATATTTAAGAAGGGTCAAAAACACAAGGTAAAAAACTACCGCCCTGTTAGTATACTATCGTCAATCCCAAAAACGTTCGAATCCATTGTTTATAAATACATATTTAACCAGGTAAAAAACTTAATAATTGATGAACAGCATGGATTCGTTAGTGGGAGAAATATTGAAACGAATCTCGTTTGTTTTCTGGAGAATGTACAGACGAGCCTTGACTCACGCGTTCAGGTTGATTCGATATATACCGATTTTTCCAAGGCGTTTGATAAGATTGACCATAAAATATTATTTTGTCGCCTTGCTGAAGTGGGTATTTGCGGTAGTTTGCTCAGATGGGTTGAGTCGATCGAGAATGTTTGAGAGCACGTCGGGAATTCCGCAGGGCTCCCATTTAGGTCCACTTCTCTTTGTGATCTACATTAACGACCTAGGAGAATGTTTCAGACACTCAAGGTATCTGCTTTATGCAGACGATTTGAAGTTTTTCAAGGCAGTAAAAACACATCAGGATTGCTTGGATCTGCAACAGGATTTCATAAGGCTTCAAAAGTATTGCAGGGAGAACTGCCTATTTCTGAATCTCGAAAAAATGCTTTAAAATTTCTTTCACGAGGGGCTCTCTAGTGAGTTTTCAATATGTTATAAACGATACAGTCATTAGATCGGTCAACAGTGTTTCAGATTTGGGCATCATCTTAGACTCAAAACTTATATTCGATAAACATATTGGAAAAGTCATAAATAGTTCGAATAAAATGCTGGGATTCATTATTCGAAATGGAACTCAATTCAGAGAAAATAAGACGCTTCTGACGCTGTACTACTCTTTTGTACACAGTAGATTGAGTTTCGCTTCTTCCGTGTGGAACCCGCGATATAAATGCAGCGCTTGGAGAGTGTTCAGAATAGGTTTTTGAGACATTTGGCATATCGAAATAATTTTGTTATAACAAATCATGATTACACGGCTGCTCGGCGTATGTTCAATATGCTGAATTTATCTGATCGTCGGTGTTTGTCGGATGTTTTGTTTGTTTGCAAGGCGATGAGGGGGGAATTTTCTGTATCTGAGATCGTACAGTTCTTTTCACTTAGGATTCCAAGTTTCGGTTTACGATCCTTCGGTACGTTTTATGGCACTTTCAGAAATACAAATTCGGCGCAGAATTCCCCAGTTTCTAGAATGATTACGACGTGCAATTCACTTTGTTCCAACGTAAACGAAGACATATTCCATGATTCGTTGCTCAGGTTGAAGAGAACATCAAAAGTTGAACTGAGTTATTCATAACACTGATTTAGTGAATTTTGTATTGAAAATTGTAGCCATTGAAAATTATAACTATTGCTTATGTTTGCTTTTATGCTTGGTTAGGAAGATTTCTTTCTTGGGTGTATGCCTGTTTGTATTCCAATGTTTAATAAATAAATAAATAAAGGATTCCATAATAGGAGCGAACATACACGAAAAATTAATTAATAATATCCGATATGCGGATGACACAGTGGTCATTGCAGATAGCTCAGAGGATCTTCAGTTTCTCATGGATTCCTTGAATAGAGCTAGCAACAAGTACGGACTCAAAATCAATGTCGAAAAGACGAAATTTATGGTTGTCTCTAAAACTCCTTCAGTGCTCTCGACGATCAGAATTGACAACAAACTGGTTGAACGTGTGAAAAAGTTTAAATACCTCGGAACGTGGATCTGCGAGGATCATGACCAGACACTGGAAAGTAAAACCAGAATAGCCTTGGCAAGAACATCTTTCTTCAACTTAAGGAATCTCCTGTGTGACAGAAACCTGCAAGAATTGCAATGGCCAAGAGCTTCGTATTTTCCGTGTTGCTGTACGGGGTAGAAGCATGGACCCTGAAAAAAGACCATCTTAAAAAGATTGAATCCTTTGAATACTGGATGTACAGAAGAATCCTCAAGATTCCGTGGACTGATAGGGTGACTAACAGTGAAGTACTGAACGCGTAAACCTCAATATTTCGGCCACATAAATGGAGGAGAGAAGTACGGTTTTTTGCAGCTCATATTGCAGGGGAAGATCTTAGGCAAGAGGTCAATTGGTAGAAGAAGAATTTCTTGGCTGGCCAATTTACGCCAATGGTTCAACTGTTCTTCTTCACAGCTTTTTAGGGCGTTTATGTCCAAAATAAAAATTGCCATGATAATAGCCAACCTCCGTGGGGAGATGGCACCTTAAGAAGAAGAATCCACGACGAATTGCTGTAATCTGCAATGGGAAAAGGAAGGAAACAACATTGAATGGTACTGGAGTCATTCACTCGACATCAGGATGCATCATTCAAACCAGGAAAAGCACCTTGCACGCCCACACGAACAATGAAGCATTCATCATAGCAACGTTCAATAAACAAGTTCCGCCTAGCAGTCTTTCAGCTAACAAATAAGGGGTTTACGACGACATAGCGCCCGAGCCTGCATGAAAAACCCCGGATATGCTAGACCGGCTTCTCACCGATCGGAAGGACTTGGAGATCCAGTCCGAAGCTCCCTGGAAAAACTTATCAATGCATACGTCCATCACCAGCTTTGTGACTACACTTGCGGTTCTGGGGCTGGCCGTCTCCTTATATATAGCACTCGCAAGATTTGAATTAACAACAAACAAGAACAACAAAGAAGAATCCACCAGCACCGAGGCGTCGCTTTACTTCCGGAGGTGCACCGACGTTTGAATTTGAACCTATATACTCTCGAGTCCAGACATAAAATACAAGCAAATTAATATTGAAACCAGACATCCTACTATGTTACACTTCCAGCAATAGAAACCTAATTAGGTTTCTAATTGTGTAGTAAACAAAACGAGTAATCGCCGATAAGAGTTCAAGGCCCCCCTGGAGTATGTGTAATTCACCCTAAACATATTGGAATATCTTCCCAGAAATCTCAACCTCGTTAAACGGAAAATTCCACATAAGTAGGACGATGCACGGCCGAGATACATCACCGCCTTCTGGAACATTCGTTTTGCCAACTAGCGTATTATTTCAGCAATTCCTATCGATCGTACCATTATGAAGAAATCCTTACGTGTGTACTCTATAATTACACCTGTGCCTATCGGCTGCTCAGATTGTTACGGTCAGGGGTGAGTCGTAGAAATTACAAAAACTGCCCAGTACCTTACTTTTGTTGGGCGCCAGGTTTACCACGTAAACCGAAAGAAGTACCTAATGAATGCTGATGTTATAAAAAATTGGGTTTGAACAAAAATTATTGAATGGGCTCCAGACAGAATTTGGGATTGAATATGTTGAGTTAGAAACAGAAATTTTGAGATCTCACTTCTATCTTTATTCTTGATATTTCGTTCGATGGCAGTGGGTGAAGAAAATTTCAGGTTTTCAGGTTTCGCTCGTTGGAAGTTTTCTTGATCGAAACTAACCAGAAGATCTCAATTGGCGAGATTCTTCTGGATAATCGACTTCAGGCGCTGTAGATCTCCTCCAATGTCAAATGATACTCGAACATGCAGAATAGATAGTATGTATTAAATCAGGTAAAAAAAAATGGTGGAGTCATTTTCTGTTCAACCCAATTCCTTCAGTAATATATGATAATCGAAATCGGTACAAAAAAAAGTTATATATAATTTGATGATAGGTGGTAAAACAGTATACAAAAGTTATAACCAAGTTCAATCTAATATTAAATTCAATGAAATATTCTTTCCGGAAAGAGAGAACACTAACAATTTCGATAGATTGGCCCAATATGAAAATATAATTGAATTTACAATTAAAAATCTAATAACTGATCCGAAAGGAGTAATTAAAGAACGAAGGGCAAAAAAAATGGGAACAAAAAAGGGAGAGTGTACCCTCTGGCGACTGAAGAAATGAAAGAAAAAATTGATAAACAAATCCAGACACACTGATGGTGAGTTGGGATGGGTTAAATTATGAAACTCTCAAAATGTAATTTCTGAAAGATAGGAATTACTGAGATGATCGAAACAGAAATCAATTAGGAAATATAGATATTAAATTAAACAGAATGAGGCACTCACTTTTTGTCACCTTTAACTACGCAACGCGAAAAATCTAATTGAATTGAAATTCGAAGGTCGACCCAAATTATTGAAATATGAACTAATCTCCTTCCTCCTCGGAGAATTCCGGTTTCATTCATGCATCAATCGCGGCATTCGCGGTACCAGTGGCGTCACGGATATAAGAATTAGGGGTCGTAACGGAGTGATCGTTACGACTAGGTAGAAAAAAATGATTTGGAAACTTTAAAGTTTACAAAGTTTTTCAAATTGAAACGATAATGTTACTCACAGAAGAACTATTCAGGCACTTTAATCCAACTCAAAATTGAGAAATAGAAAGGCAAAGAGATATCAAAAATATTCGAAGTGTAAGATATGCAAATTTAGCTATTTTACATTGGTTCTCAAATGAATCAGAACAACCAGAACCAAACGAACATATAATTACATAATATGGCCCCATATTAATTAGATACAATGTTTATCTGTAGACCATTTATCCGATATATTATTATGTTATATTTTGCAGACTAAGCAATGAACACCTGCAGTCAATACGCAGGAAGAATAACATAAGAGAATATTATAAATATCTGTGGATGACAATTTCTAGTCAGTTCCCAGACGGCACAGAAATATTCCATGCATATTCAATGAATATACCGCTGGCATATTGAGATATTCCAAACATATTCCAAATCTCCCAGGGCATAAGCCTGGCAGATAGCAGAAATATCCAAGGTCACCATGAAACATCTGCCAGGAATATCCCATGATCTTCAAAAATATATCCATGGCATATGCCATACAGATTCATCTATGAATATCTCCCTTACATATATGCTGGCAATATCTTTGTATCTCCTGATTTGTCCATGCCATATGCTGGTAATATCTTTGTATATATTTAAATATATGTAAATTTTTGTAGCGGTACTAAATAATAATGCATTGATTAGATTGTTTCAAAAAAATTTATTACAGTTTTAAGAATATTTTGTACAATAACAATAATTAACAAAATTATCACATTAAATTATAAAAATGAACATAAAGTAAAAATATAAATATAAATCAACTAGGTATTTTACAAAACAATACAAGGCATATGAACTAAGAATAAGTAAAAATTAACATTTGATGAATTAAACTAAAAATAGGGAAAATACAATGAGGTAATATTTTAAATGATATAAATATTGAACTGTGAACTTCAATTATTTGGTTTGTGAACTAGAGGCGATTTATGTTGACTGGTTCTTGGTTGGTTCATAGATTGGTCCGTCAGTTTTGGACCAACCGCATTCGAATGGCATTCTGGTGACGTCTCAAATCAGATGTTTCTCCAAAATTTGAACAGAATTCGAAAGCGCAGTTCGTTTGACGTTGTCATTTATGAACCGAGCGGTCAACCGTTAACCAACCAAAACAGCCATTCGAAATCGACTCATCAGATTATGGGTCGGTTTCACAAATCGAATTACTCGTTTTGAAATTTCTACGAATCGCCGGATCCTAAAAATATCGTGGGTCTCGCACACTACCAACGAAGATGTCCTCAGAATGATGGATACGGAACGGCAACTACTGAATATCATAAAGAAGAGAAAAACGGAATACTTTGGACACATAATAAGAGGATCTAAATATCAGCTGTTGCGCCTCATAATACAAGGAAAAGTTGAAGGTAAAAGGTGGATAGGACGAAAAAAGCTATCCTGGCTTCGCAATATCAGGCAATGGTGTGGTCTTTCGGCCGAGGAACTATTTCGCGCAGCAGCCGATAGAGAAGCATTCCAAAATATCGTATCTATGATGATAGCCAACGTCTGAAGACAGACAAGGCACCAGAAGAAGAACAAAGTTTTGTGAAACCGACCTTATATCTATATATCAGCACGTCAGAGGTAAAGTGTGTTAAGTCACATTTTTTCAGACACGACCTATCTAGAATATTGGATTCACATTAGTAAATTCTAGCTAGTGGAACACATTTTTGACTCCCTAGGTTTATGAAGACGCCAAGTAATGGCAGTACACATTCTTTGAAACAATTATTATTGAACTGAAAAATCTCTCATTTGTCTAATTTTGATATTGTGACTTGACACACTTTACCTTTGGGGTGCTGATATAGATATCCGTGTTTATAACATCCCAGGCCTTACAATTCCCAGTCTCCAGCCCCTTCTATCAACACCCATTCTCCCGGTCTCTCAGACATCGTCTTCTGTATGCCGCTCATCCAGGTAGCTTTTGGTCTTCCTCGCCTTTTTCCTTCTCTTGGTACCTATTTCACAGCAAGTTGGGAATTCTTTGATTTTGGCCCTGAAAAAAACCAGTGATTCTAAGATTTTCAAGATAAGAGGCTGTCTACTGTTATAGTAATAGTGGAATCTGTTCTGATTATTTAATATTTATAAACTTACTTTGAATTTTAGTAGGCAGTGTTGGCAATTTATATCGAGGCAACCTTCCTTCTCGAAGACGATCCCTCTTTTTGATTTTTAGGGCCTAAATCCGTATTGATGCCACTAATATTTTCGACCCGTACAGCCTTTTTGCTTGCAGGAACAAAATTACGATATACAGCTTGGGTGAGACTTACTACACCCGAGAAGCTCCTCCACTCATGCTCTTGTAGTTTTTATGTTTGGATTGAAAGCAAAATTTTGGTTAAGCTATCTGCACAACGTGGAGCTATTTTTCAGTAACAAATTTAGTATTTTCATTCTGTTTAAGAACCTCTGAAAATATTAATAAAGCATAAAATGGGTTTTATGATCACTGAAATTATTTATATTATACCTTTGGGAACATTGCACAATTTCATTAGGGATGAAAAGTTAGTTTTTGCCTTTTTCCCAACCCAACTAAAATATAGGAAATATCCTTTCTATCACTTCCTCACTGTAAAGTCATCAATTCTTTGACCTGAAAAAACGTAAATACACATAACCAAAGATAAAGCACTGACAAGTGATTGGCATATTACGAAAACCTTTTTCAAGCATTCCAAATATATAAGCGTACCTACCAACGCTGATTTGATATTCACGCTCCTACAGTCATGCTCTTGTCTGTCTGTCTTATCTTTTATCATGTGCTCGGCTGCATCACAAACTATTTATCACATAATACTCAAACAATAACATATTTTCAACTCCACACACAATTTTATAATTTTTCAATAAGACTCTTTCAACTCATGGAGCTCCATCCATAAGTCATGTCACCACCGTGACGTGACGACCATTTTGGAAGTTTGGAACGCCAAACCACAGAACATCAAAATATACGCCAAACTGAATCTGCTAATCACAGAACACAAATAACCTCAATCCAAGACCACAAAACAAAAATATGAATATTTTGACTCAAAACGTCGTGACGTAACAATATGGCGACTGAATCAAGAAAATGTTTACATCCATAAGAAAAAGTCAAATCTCAGTAAAATCGAAATTTGATATTCTTATCGGTAAATTCAGGGAACGAAATTGCAGGAGTTAAGAATAGGTAGAGGCCAGAAAATAGTTAATTTTTATTTATAAAGGAGTATTTTTATTCCTGTAAAGAAATAATGTCATTGGTATTTCTGTCAGATATTTTGATAAAATTCAAGGAAATATCTAGAAAGGGCGAAAATATGGTTCGAAGTGGCCACATAACTTTCTCAACCTACAATGGCTCTGAAAATGAAAAAGCAAGAAGTATTAAGTTGAACTAGAAAGATTCTAAGTTCCAGACATCTCTGTCACCACATGGCAGCTTCATGGAAACAAAAATATGAGCAAAAGTGATTCGATCCTCCAGTGGAATAAGCTACTCTCACCTCTGCTGACTTATATTTGATTATCATATATGATTTTTGACAACTTGTCTACGACCTTTTCACATATCTGCTCGAATATCATATATTGTTTTTCCATTTATTGAAAATATATATTTGATCTCTTTCCTATAAGATCAAAATCATAATGGACCTCTTCTTCTGTTTCATCGAACATTTCAATTATTTAAAAAGTCACTCGACTCTCAGTCGATATACGATATAGTATAGCATGTCCATTTTTCACAAATAAAAACGTTTAATTTGTTGCCTGCTCTTTCATTTCATTGTATCAATCATATAAATAAATTACAAATCATTGATTCCATTGTTTACTCAGTTTAATAAATAAGATCAAATTATTAAGCGAATGAAAGTGTTATTTTTTAACTTGAATCCAACTATAATTAACTTGATGATAACTGCGATTTCTCGAAAATATAATCTATATAGAAAGTTTGTAGTTCTTTAACAGTTTACGGGAAAATAGCAAACTCATCAATTATTGATGAGTTCGGAACAAAAGCAAAATCGAGGTAGTGGTAGTACCTACACTTTAAAAAATTATCGTTCAAAAAGGGTTTTGTAACGTTTGTAATATTCCATGAAGATTCATGTATATATGTTGTGGACCAAGTGATAAATCCGGGCATTTTTCATAATGCCCGGGCATTATGAATAATGACAAACCATTTCGGGCAAAGTGATTAATTATGGTTTGAAGTTTCTTATTTATCACATTGCCCTGACATTATGAATATTGCCCAGTCGTGTTTGGGCAATGTGATAATACACTTCTGTATGGGCGAAGAATGATAATAATAATTTATTAATGACCCTCGAATAATTACAGGGAATGTCAAGCAAGGCTACAATTATATACAGATATATAGCATAACAATATAACAATCATGAATTTCGAAATATAAACATTTAAATGATATACTAACACACATAATCACAGACAAACAAAGAAAGTAATGGAAATGACAACCGCTAGTCTTTATAGATTAGGAACAAAATATGGTGTGAAAAAATTGATCATCTATAGAAGGAGATTTCACTGAGAGAGGTTTTGAGTTAGTCATCTAAATGTGGCGGACAAGGATAAAGTCGTTATAGTTGTAAAGGTGGCTGTGAGTCCAACAAATGCAAAATTATGCAACTCGAAGTAAGCAGAAATTGTTTCAATAAATAATTAGGACTTATTTTGTGTTTTTCTATTTTTTTGAAGTATAAGTCATTTTGAGTTTGAAATCTCTAAGAATGATATCATCTAGGAAGAGAAAGAATATGTTTTTTTTGTGATTATTGTTTTGTTTTTTGTTACATATATGTTTCCAATAAAATTTGAGGTTTTCTCTAAGTTTTACTATTTGCTCAAAGTAAAATTCATTTCTCTACTTCAGAATGAGTTCATTACACTTCTAAAAAACAGTGCTGTGATGAACTCCATAACACCATTGTTTTCAGTTATATTTTTGGTTTTTTGGTTGTCTACATTGACATTCGATCCAATCAGATTCCAACAAAAGTCGATTGTCAATATGACATAATTTGAATTTATATCAGAATACCTGCAAATCAAATTCAAATCCCATAATGTGTCAGTTTTCGTAACAGTCACACCAACTGCCAAGATACAATACAAAAGTTAATAGGATGTATAATCTCAATTGTTCATTGAATTTCGACAATATTTCATTAAACTTGACTGAAATAGAGAAAATATCGTCTAACACTCGTTGCAGAAGGCAATTCCAACACTCATGCTTTCGAATTTCGCATTCGTTAAGTTTGAAGATTGTAAGAATTATATCATCTAAAAAGAGGAAATATTATCTATTTTTGTGATTAATGTTCTCTTTTTTGTTAAACATATGTTCAAAATAAAATTATGAGAATTAAAACCAGGGTTGAATCACTCTGCCCGATATGAAATATGCATTATTAATAATGCCCGGGCAATTTGATTATTTCAATACTTATTATCACATTGCCCTCTCATATTGGGCATTATTCATACTGCCCGGGAATTTTTCATATTGCCCAATTAATCACTTGGTCCATAACATATATACCAATAAATACTATTGAATAATATTCTAAACGCATATCATATAGATATTCCCATAGCATATACCAGACATATCTGGGATGGCATATATTTGGAATATTCCTTTGAGAGCAGATATATTTGATATATATCTGGCATATGCCTCGCATATTGCAATATCTTTTGGCTTAATGGCAGATTGGAGGAATATTCCGGGAATATAGGGTGCCGTCTGGGTTGATTAATCGATCTAGTAGCTCTACCAAGTATTTAAGTTGTTTTGTATTGAATAAAGTAAAGTAGTTTTTTTTTAAAAACGAAGTCTTCCTCCCGAAAAACATGATTGGCGACGAGGTCTGGGATTGTGCCGGTTTTGTGAAAATCTGTGAGTTCCTGAAAAAGAAGAGGTCCATCCAGTCTACAACACCGTCGCTTTCAACCGTTGAGCACAAGAAGAACTAGGTGAAGAATACAGGAGCCCGATCACCTGAGTAGCGCCCCGTGACGGTTTCAATTCAACAAGACAACGTGGTGAGCAATCCTTTAATTACTCCCAGTTTACCTAATCTGGCCCAAAATTAGTCAACCTTTTCCCCAAGTTTTGAGCGTAAAACTTGTATAAAGTTTTCTCTAGGTTTCTTTAAAAAAACCGTTTTATAAAGTTTTCTCTAGGTTTCTTATTTCAAAAACCAATTCATAAAGTTTTCTCTAGGTTTCTCATTTCAAAAACCGATTCATAAAGTTTTTCCTAGGTTTCTTATTTCAAAAACCGATTACAATAGTTTTTCCTAGGTTTCTGATGAAAAAACCGACAAAGTGATTGAAATAATAATTAATATAATTGATAATTGATTTAATTACATAATAATTGATATAATTGATTAAATACATGAAATATTAAAATAATTCAATATTACGTCGATAAAACAATTTAGAGGTTGTAAGAATAAAACAAACAAAATGGCAGTAGATTTGTCGCTAGCTGAAAAGTTTGGTATGCTGTTACCCAAATTTTCAGGTGTCGAGAACGAGTTGCATTCATTCATAAAAAGTGTTTCTAGCGATGTTCGTAAATGAAAATATTATGGTGAAAAATTATTGCTTCGCAGTGGTCAAATCGAAACTAATAGATAGAGCCTTAGCGGAAGTGGCAACGTCTGACATTCCGAATAATTGGGATGTTCTCAAGTACTTCTTATACACAAAATTTGGAGACCAAATTAACTTAGACGTTTTGATACACCAATTACAATTCTAAAACAAAAAACCTAAAGAAGATATAATTTCATTTATAGACCGAATAATTTATTTGAAAATAAGAATAAACTATAGGATAGATGCGGATAGAATGCCGGATCCAGAAAAAGCAATATATAAGAATAATATTTTAAAAAATTGTAAAACTGTTCTAATATCAAACGCACCCATGGAGCTAAGAACATATTTAATAACGAATAATGAATTTTCTTTTGATGACACAGTAAACGCAACGAAAGACTATATGTGCAATCTAGCCCAATATGAATTACTTGATAGGAGTAGAAAAAATAAAAATTTCGCTCAGAATCATTCAGAGCATGTTCCAAGAAATTTCAATTATACACAAAATAGATCAAATCACGCATTTAATAATTACGGCGAAGTACCTAGATGTCCTTCGCAGCCAATTCAATTTACTCAAAGAAATACTAATTACCAATATCCAAATCATAATAATAATTTTAAATTTAATCATTCAAGTAATGTTTTTAAACCAAATCCCAATCAGAGAATTACTACCCCTCCAGAGAAAATGTCAATTCAGACAAGAAACTATCCCCAGAAACGTTCAAACTATTCTACGCAATATAATTCAAATCCTCAACGTAACTTTATCATAATAATGCTCATAATAATTATCAGAACAGAAATCAACATAATAATCCCAACTTTTATTTTGAAGAATTAACGCATTTAGATACGAGGAAACAAAGGAATGAAAATCAATTTAATTACTGTAAACCTTCAACTTCAAAAAACCACGACAATAATAGTCGAAATTTTCGCAAACTTACCCAAGAAGACGTATTGACTTAAATTATAATATTAATCATTCTAATCAATTACCCTTTATTGAATTTGACTATCCAAGATGTAAACTTTTAATAGATAGTGGCTGTTCAGTATGTTTGATAGATCCAAAATTTGTTTATAATAATTTCTACGATAATATTTTTCAAGAAGAAACAACATCAACTGCATGTATGAAGCAGGAAACTTCGAATGAAAAAGTATTACTTCCTTTATTCTCAGAATTCCGTATGAATGCTTGTCACCCTTTTATTCTTCATAAATTTCATAATAATTACGATGGCCTTATAGGATCCGATTTTCTTAATAAATACGGTTTAACATTAGATTTTCAAAACCAAGTATTGATGAAAAAATATTTTAGAATCCCATTCAAATATGGAAAAACTTCGATTGAAAATAATTGTTTAATTCAGAAAGTATCACAACTTGAGCAGGAGAAACATGAGCTTTTCAAAAATTTTAAAAATTGTTTGCAGGAAATCGATAAAATCAATAAAGCAAATGAAAATTTGAAAACTGAAAACGAACAATTGAAATCTAAAATTTTCATGATCGAGATGTCTAATGAAGAACTTGAAAAAATGATTGAATTGAACTCTAAAGCAAGTTATGAAATGGAAAAAGAAATTCAAATTTGAAAAAATCAATAAACGTAATGAATAAGGAAAATCAAAGTTCACAAAAGTCCTATGCTAGAATGAATAAAGCAGATAATAAAAATGAGCAAGTAAAATCAGAATCTGATAGGTTTAATGATGAACTGAATAAATTAAAAGCGATTTCACAATTTCCAATTCCGAAAACTCAGAAAGAAATAAAATCATTTCTTGGTCTAGTCGGATATTATAGAAAGTTTATCCCAAATTTTGCAAAGATTACTAAACCTTTGACTATATGTTTGAAGAAAAATGCGAAAATTAATATTGATGATCCCAAATACATAGAAGCTTTTGAAATATGTGAAAGAAGTTTAATGAACGAGCCGATATTGCGTTATCCGAATTATAAAGAACCCTTCGTTTTAACTACAGACGCATCAGGATTTGCGATAGGTTCTGTATTATCTCAAGGCATTCCTCCGAATGACCTTCCAATTGCTTATGCCAGTAAAACCCTTAACGAAACAGAATCTCGATATAGTACCATTGATAAAGAATTACTCACGATCGTTTGGTCATGCAAGCATTTTCCTCCTTATCTGTACGGGAGAAAATTCACAATTTATACGGATCATAAACCCTTAACATGGTTATTCTCTTTGAAAGAACCCAATTCACGTTTAATGAGATGGCGTATTAAACTAGAAGAATTTGATTATGAAATTAAATATAGAAAACGACAATGAATGATGCAGATGCATTAAGTAGAATAAAATTGGAAGAAGATGAAAATACGAAAATAAATAAAGACTTCCCATATTTTAACGAAATAACGTATGAAAACTTTACGGAACTATACGAAACAAATAATATTTCCAATTGTCATAATATTGAAGAAAAGCAAGGTAATTTATTTAAAGCCCCTAATAAATATTCGTTAGCCCATTGCGTATCAGAAGATTTTTACATGAATAAAGGCATTGCCTGATATTTTAAGAGAAAATTTGGAAATATAGATGAATTAAAATCACAAAATAAAAAAGTAGGAGAAGAAGCAATTATTCAAAATAAAAACCATGTTATTTACTATTTGATAAGCAAGAAATTTTATTATGATAAACCTACATACGAAAATGTATTTAATTCCCTTTTATATTTGAGATAATCGCCTGCCCAAACAAGTCCTGGATTGGCAACCACAAGGTCGACGAAAAAGAGGCAGGCCCAAACTTGAATGGCAGAAATCCGTCGAAAAATCAATGAGCGCTAGAAACCTAACACCAGAAGATTGCACACAACGACAGCGCTGGAAATTAGGCGTCGGACAACGTCGCAAGATGTTATAAACCGGCTTATATATATATATATTTTTGAAAAAACCTATGGAGTCAAGAAATGAAACTCATTTAGCTTTACCGCGTATAGCATGTGGATTAGATGAATTAGAATGGCCAATTATTTTGAATATGACAAAGTATATTTTTGCAAAATGCAAAGTGAAAATAATGATTTATTATTTATCGCCACTGAATACTGAAATAAATAAAGAATTCATAGACTTTAATGGAATAGAAGATAATTCACGTAATAAAGATGAAAATATTAAGATGAACTGTATCGAAGAAAATGTAATTTCTATTGGCAAGTACGCCACGAATGAAGAATTAAATAATATACGATTACCAAAAGTAGGAAATAGTTTATATGATGAGATTAATGATGAATTTAGGATTAGTGAAAGAAACGATATGAACCCTATTGAGGATGATTCAATATCAATTATTAATGATGTAACAAATGAAAGAAATAAATGTCAAGAATTATTAAATCGAGGTTATAATAGAAATTATAATGAAATTGATGATATTGTTAGTGATGAAATTGATGAAGATTTACTTAATGATTCAAACATTAGATATTTAGGTAGATTAAACGAAAAACGTTCCTTCCTTTTAAATACAAACCCCATATAAATTAAAAACCCTGTTGTCAGAAAGTTAGATACGCATAGAATCAAGACATGAATTATAAACACATTTATCATGAAAATATTACTCCCTTATAAAACAATTGATTATGAAAACATATTGATTTGAAACAAGTCGAGGATCTTATTTCAAAATATCAGAAAGAAATTAAAAGAATTATTGGGATTTACACAAACACCGCATTATGAATATTTACAACATTCGAATACAATTAATATTAAAACTTTAGAAGAACTTGTTAATGGAAAAATAAGAGTTAAAAGAGGACTTATTAATATTGGAGGTAAAATTTCAAAGATTTTACTTGGAACGTTAGATTCAGATGACGAAGGACTTTATAAAAATTATTTTGAAAGTATAGCAAGAAACGAGGACACACTTATGAGGAATCAAAGACAGATTGCTACTGTAATTAACGATTTGAAAAATAAGTTTATTGAGAAATTTCGACAATTTGCAGATAATTATAAATTATTACGAACAATACCGCAATTGAGACACATTGAACACATGCATCTTCTCACATTTGAAATTAAGGATATTAAAAGTATATTAGATGAAATCCAAACAGCAGTTAGCTTTGCTAGATTACATATTCTACATGAATCTATTTTGCCATATACGAAACTCGAAGAATTAATTAAAAATGACACTATTATTCCAATGCATCATTTATGTCATACGAAAGTACTGTTTAAAGAGAAAGTTCTATTATTCCTTATATCAATTCCGACCGTTTATGAAGAAAATCTTAATCTATACAAGTTTTACTATATCCCTCAGAAAAACTTTACCCTTCCTTATACCAATCCTTATATGCTCACTCAAAAAGAAGAATTGAAATGGTCAACCAGTGAATGTCATGCAGTCGAAGAAGACTACCTTTGCGATCAAGATTCCCTAACAAAACCTCCAGAATGTATGAAGACGGTATTTATTTTTTTTATTTTTTTTTTATTTTTATTTATGAAAATGGGATACAAACAGGTTACACCCAAAAAAGCATCCACTTAAGACTAACAAAAATATTAAAAGTGTTTACAAAAGTGAGCCGTTATTCGGAGAAATTTCACATTTTTACTAGAATACTAATGTATATGCACATATATCTTCACCATGATGAGGAGGACAACAAATCACAGACAAAAAATCCACTTTCAGTCGTACCTACAATAAGGCAAAAACAGACCATGAAAAAAGAGAAAACCAGGATCAAGGATGAAAAATCCTTCTACAATTATTCCTGAAGGAAGGCAAGGATAAAACAAAAATATCCAAATTTTCGACATATTTATTAAAGAACTCACACATTCTGGTCATAGGAGAATTCTTACCAATGTTAGTTCTGAAACCTCCACTATGAAGCAGCTGCCTATTTCTGGTTTGTCTTGATGGCACATGATAATGCACAAATGATGTCAACTCCGGCGAATCGTAATAGTTCCTCAACACCTTATAGAGGAAAACCAGATCTGAAATTATCCTCCGCTGCTCCAAAAGTTGTATACCGTAACCAGCACGGATCGCACCTATTCCCAATGTAACATATTCTCCAGTCATTTTGAAGTGAAGGAATCTGATAAATTTATTTTGAAGTCTTTCAAACCGCAACTTATGCACACTATAGTAAGGGGACCATACAACACTGCCATAACTAAGTTTACTCAAGTCGAAGGAATTATATAAAGATCTCATTGCTGCCTCAACTTGGAAGTCTCTGCACAATCTACACAGGAAACCTAACATCTTATTTGAAGCTGACATGACAAAATCAAAGTGGGCATGGAAATGAAGTTTAGAGTCGAAGACTACACCAAGATCTTTAATTTGCTCCACTCTATCGACAATATTCTGATCCAATTGGTATTGATAATCGATCCTATTAGATTTCCTGGTGAAAGAAATAGAAGCACACTTTTTGTAATTAATTTTCAAATAATTTTTAGAGCAGTAAACCGAAAACCTCTCGAGATCTTCCTGAATCTTAATGCAATCCTCAACAGAAATTATCCTCCTGAAGATTTTCAAGTCGTCGGCATATAGGAGAATTAGACAGTGTTGGAAACAGTCACCTATATCATTGATGAAAATCAAAAACAGCAGGGGACCAAGATGGGAACCCTGGGGAACTCCCGAGGTAACCACGAATGGCGAAGACAGGTAACCGTTCGCACTGACAAGCTGACTACGGCCACGAACATAGGAAGACAACCACCTCAAAAGATCTCCCCGAACACCAATCGCAGCCAACTTCTCCAGCAAAACATCATGGTCAACCTTATCGAATGCCTTACTAAAATCAGAATAAACCGAGTCCACCTGAACTCCATCATCTAACGCATTGAAAGAATATTCGGCATAAATTACAAGGTTGGTTTCAATGGAACGCCTCGAATAAAACCCATGTTGACACTGCAAAATTGACGATCTTATACTGGGAAATAAGCTATCACAAACAATACTCTCAAAAACCTTACCGAAAATCGACAATTTACTGATTCCACGGTAATTACTGACATCACTCTTATCACCCGAATTCTTGTAAATAGGAACCAGCAAGGCAGTCTTCCACACTGCCGGAAATGTCCCAGATTGGATTGATTTATTAAAAATTATACTGAGGGGAAGGCACAACCCAGATGCACAATGTTTGACAAAATACGACGGATACTCATCAAAGCCCGCTCCCTTACTCTCATCTAAAGATCTCAACTTATTTTCAACCAACTCGGGAGTGAAAACCACTGTACTTATTAAATCGTTGTGACCAGAATGCGGAATATTTTGATGGACACCTCTACAAGGCTCATAAACTGAATGGAAATAAGAGGCAAAAAGCTGACATATATCCTTACCTCCCTCAGCTACAGAATCATTATATTTCATTGTGAAGTGTAAACTTGTATCTCTTTTACAATTGGATACATAGTCCCAAAATTTTTTCGGGTGTGTTCTTATTTGTTCCTGCACATCACCCAAGTATAAACCATAATCAGCATGAATGAGACCTTTACTTAGCCTTCTCAAAGATTTAAACTTTTCATAATAATATGGGTTACAGAATCTTTTCCACTTTTTGTGAATTTAATTTTTTTGTTTTAGTACATTTATAGTGTTCTTAGAAAAGTAAACAGGGTATTTCTTATTTAGTATTTTGATTTTTGGGACATGTAACTCCCTACCCCTCTTCAGGACCTCATAAAGAGCGGAAACAGCCCGATCGACAGAAAGATTCGAGAGAACATTCCAGCTTTCACTCAAAAATAAACTATTCAGTTTATCGTAATCCGCCCTTCTAAAATTATAAAAGTATGAAACTGAAGTATTCAGCTTTCCCAACTTAGAAAAGGTGACGTAAAATTCCACAGGGGGATGGTGAGAATCTGGATCGACCAAAGGAAGGATATTCTCTCTCAGATCAGACGGTTCAGTCCTCGAACAAAAAATCAAATCCAACATTCTGCCATTCTTATTTTTAATATAACTGTATTGAAAAAACTCTCCAAAAGACGAGACATCCAACAAAGAGGAAGAAGAGTTATCGGTATTCAAAGGAATAAAACAACTATCACACTCACTAGAAATCCAGTCCACACCTGGCAGGTTGAGGTCTCCGAATATGACCACTGGATCACTTCCAATCTTACCGATGTTATCCTGAAGTTTAGAAGTAAAGCACGACCTAGCGTAGTCATCTCCAGGAGGTAGATATAAGCAACATACATGGATCTTCACTTTTCTAACTTTATTGAACACAGTGACCCATAGGTATTCTGCTTCACTTTGGAAGGACGGCTGATGTATTACATCTAGTTGATACCGAACACCTATCATTACACCCCCCCCGGATTTTTTGTTCCTGATATTAGCGGCACTTTCACGGTCGCGACGAAATATCTTGTAGACGGACAAGTCACACAACTCCGCATCCGAGACATCACCAGCAAGATTTGTTTCTGTCAACAGGTACAGATCCGCATCAATGTTCAAAACATTTAATCTGAACGTTGTCAATTTGGAACGAAGTCCATTAACATTTTGACCATATATCAACAATTTATCCATTAAAACAATCGACCAGATATTGAACTCGAATTTATACACCAGAAAGATGTCACTCTACATCCTCTCCAAAGAACCGCGATCTCTTATGGTGAAAATCCGGGATGAATCCGTTATCCTACAGAATATAACGCCATTCTTAATCCAAACATATTTATACAGCTTGGTTTTCGCTGTCTCTCTAGCTTCTTTAAATAAGATCTTATTGGCAAGAGTGAGATGTTCGTTGATATACACATCGTCTGAAATGCCCTCAAATGACAACCTAGATGAATGGCCATTCCTGATACGCTTGGTCCTCGCTGCCAACAAAAAACGGTCTCTTTCTTTCCTTGAATTGAATTTGATTATAATATTCTTTATTTTGTTCTTAGCGGTATTCTGATTCAATTGTACCCTATGAACATAGTCAATGGTACTGGTAACTAGTGTACAGTCCATCTGTTCACCCATCTCTTCAACCAAACGATGCAAATCCTCGCCTTTTTTCTCTGGGACTCCCTGTATTTCAATGTTATTTAGTCGAGAAACCTGTTCCAAATCGTTAATCCTAGCATGTAGGTTTTCCGCGTATACTCGTTCAATTTTTTAATTTCTCTCTCGAACTCCGAGATTTTATGGCTACAAAATTCGACAGACTGCAGAAGAGCCGCCTGCGATTCGCGAATCTTAGCAAGTTCCTCGCGTATTTCTACAAGAGCATGCGATGCCGAGTCACTTGTGTTATGGCTCGAACGAGGTATCGTGGATTCCCCAACAGACTTACGGGAATTCCTACAATCTAAACATGTCCACATGACACCCTCGCTACGTACATTATCGAGCATATTGCCGACAATGTTGATACACAGACCGTGATAAAATCTGCCACAAAAACTACCACATTGTAAACCTGGGTTCTTACGATTCACTGGTTTCGCACAAACTTTGCACGATCTTTCAACCATTTTCACCTGCCAGACGGAATAATTATCGACAATATTAATGAATCTTTTTATCCAGAAGTCTTCAATTAGATATTCACTAATTTCCAGATAACCGCTCGAATTAATTTCACCGAAGAAAGTATTCGATATCGGAGCTCTCGAATAACGAATCGTACCATCTGCAAACTTGTGTACAATTGAAGACACAGTCAAAAAATTGTCCCAGGAAAGATGTTATACCTATATCAAATTTGCAAACCTTAGAAGATGAAGCATCCTTTCAATTAATAATATGGAAATTAAAGAAAAATGTCCTCAGCAAACCAAATATTACTTCACTGCACCGATGGCGATAATAAGCAATTTCCAAATAGAGATATTCCCAACTTCGATTAAAAATGAAGAAAAATATATCATTCTACCCAAGACGGCAATAGTCCCACGAAACCAATCCCAAGAAAAGGAGAAGAAAGAATTCCAGGAAGAAGATATTCCAGATGTTACGTTAGAAGATATTCAAAGATGGAATCCAAGTACATCATTAACATTTATGGTTATTTTGATAATATTTATGTTTTTGTCTATTTTATACTTTTTATTGAACTATTTTGAAAAATGTAAAGCTACACCTAATCAAGGTGATACCTTTATCCAAAGGGGGGAGGAATTACATAATATGGCCCCATATTAATTAGATACAATGTTTATCTGTAGACCATTTATCCGATATATCATTATGTTATATTTTGCAGACTAAGCAATGAACACCTGCAGTCAATACGCAGGAAGAATAAGAGAGAGAATATTATAAATATCTGTGGATGACAATTTCTAGTCAGTTAATTAATGGATCTAGTAGCTCTACCAAGTATTTAAGTTGTTTTGTATTGAATAAAGTAAAGTAGTTTTTTTTTAAAAACGAAGTCTTCCTCCCGAAAAACATAATTATAAATACGTTGAAAAATTTCCTCATAACAACAAAAATTTTCAAAGGAAGTATAACAATATTGCTTCTTTCATGATTTTTCATCATCCAACAGATTTATTTTGCATCACAATAATAATATGCAATAATAAAAGGCAAGTTAAAGACAAGATACGAAATAATAATCCATTAGACATCGTACACTTCATGAACCAATCAACAAATACCAAAACATACTGATTCCCAGTTCAAGACTTCGGATATGGACCAATGATATCCGCAGAAATGCATTGAAAAGGAAAATTTATGTTTTTATATGAACCCATTTGACCAGCCGGAAGTAAGTTCGTACTTTTACAGGCAGCACAAATAGGACACTTCCTAACATATTTGTAAATATCCCTTCTTTATTTTGGCCAGTAATGTAGTTCAGTTATTCGATTTAATGTTTATGATATTCCTACGTGACCAGAAAGTTCCTTAGCTTGAGAAGTTTAGAACCTCCAAACGATTAGCTGAAGGGACTACAATCTTCGAATCGGTTAGGTTGCTAGTTAAATTGTGATTAGAAAGAATATGTTTATAAAGAATTCCGTTTTCAGTACGAAAAGAAGGATATTTATCGGGACTTTTCATGACTTTTCAATCATGACTTTGTACCATTTATCAGGTTGAAAAGTTGAAATGTCGATTACCGAAATAAAATGGACCTAACGCGATAAGGCATCGGCTACAACATTCAAACATACTTTCCGATGTGTAAGGGTAAAATCATATTGGGAAAGTTTAACAGCCCACCTTGTCAAACGTCCCGAAGGATTTGACAATTTATGAAGATATATAAGTGAGGCATGATCCGTTTCAACGGTGAATTTAGGGCCTTCTAGTAACTCCTAAATTTTTCAATTCCGAAAATAACCGCTTACAATTCTTTCTCTGTCGTACTATATTTGAGCTGACAAGTAGTCAAGGTCTTACTAGCGTACGCCAAAGGGTGTTCTAAACCATCACATTCCTGATATAGATTAGCACCAACACCAGTATCCGAAGCATCACACTGGATAATGAAGGGTTGAAAAAAATCAGGACTTGCGAGCACTGGAGCTGAAATTAAACAAGTTTTTATTTCAGTGAAAGCTACTTCGGCTTCAGGAGTCCAAGCTATCGGTTATGCTTTCTTACGACCATGCAACAAATCACTTATTGGAGAACAGATTGATGAAACATCTTTTATAAAACGACGATACCAATCGAATAAACCTATTAAACGTTTGATTTCAGTTGTACAGGGTGATTAACTTATCTTGGTAACCCCAATTTTCTCGAAAACGTCCGAATATTCGAGAAAATTGGGGTTACGAAGATAAGTGAATCACCCTGTACTTTTGTGGGTCGGGTGATTGACAATTGCAGAAACCTTTTCCGGATCAGAACTCAAACCATGCTCATCAACGACAAACCCAAGGTAAACAAGAGATTAAGGATAGAATTCACACTTACCTAAGTTGACGGATAAGCGTTTTTTAGTTTTCGATGAACTTCCCTCAAAACCTCTATTTGAAGTAGGAGTGACTATAATGATGTCCTCCAAATAGACGAAACAGTGAGGACCTATAATGCTATCCATCAAGCGAACCATCTACCTTTTCTAAAAATGAATTAACCGACTCAGTCTGAGTTGAACCTGTGATATAAATATTCCATATATGGGAGGCCACAAACGAACAATTCGATGAACTTCCATACACAACAGGACAGTACCCTGCGTCGGAGTAGAAACCCTCTCGGGAGATACCTTCAAATCGAGATCAGCCTCTAACTCCAAAACTTCATACTCAATCTTGAAATGAAATGAAAGAAAAAATTGATAAACAAATCCCGACACACTGATGGTGAATTGGGATGGGTTAAATTATGAAACTCTCAAAATGTAATTTCTGAAAGAGAAGAATTACTGAGATGATCGAAATAAAAATCAATTAGGAATTATAGATATTAAATTCAACAGAATAACGTTGGAATGACAGCTGGACATTATTAATGTCACAAGAAGGCACATGACAGAAATGACAGGACTCCGTCCTATTTCAAGAAGAAGAAGAAGAAGAATAACGCACTTACTTTTTGTCTCCTTTAACTACGCAACGTGAAAAATATAATAGAATTGAATTTCGAAGGTCGACCCAAATTATTGAAATATGAAAGAATCTCCTTCCTCCTCGGAAAATTCCAGTTTCATTGATGGATCAATCGCGAACATCGCGGTACCAGTGGTGGCACGGATATAAGAATTATTGGTCGTAACGAGTTACACGTGTTCAAATAAGTATAATCATTGAAACACTTACATTAAGTTCAATTTCCTTGTGTATGACACAATAAATACCTGCAAACACCACTGCGTGTTTCAATCTCATTATAGTATATTTACGACCCTCTACAATTAAAAACTACCATGAATTTAGTAGCCGTAAAACCTACTAAATTCTGCACTGCTACTTCATTGGATTTACAACCCACTGAAGAGAGCAGAAACGTCTTTTGAGGAATCTACTCTCAAAAGACACACTTTGAAATTTTCAACTATTATTCCTAGATAACATCGACAAATGATATTGAATGAAACGTTTTCGTTTTTCTTTATAATTTGTCTGAATATTTTTTCAGGTCACCAAAGAAGAATTCTTCAATTACTATGCAGGTATAAGTGCTTCGATAGATAACGATTGTTACTTCGATTTGATGTTGAGGCATGCTTACAAACTTTAATATATAATCAAGTATTTTACAGCTATCTGTTCAGTATTTCAGATCGAAATGTAATAGTTTTCATAAGTCTTTATTTTATTGATGTTCTAGTTGACTAGATTCTTGAGAGCACTTCATGAAACGTTGAGTGTTAAAAATATTTCATTGTGCATACATATGATAATTTTTGATGGCTTTTGAAATAAATTCTTGCATTCAAAAATGTACTTTCAATGGACCATTTTTGTGTACTTCTGATGTTTGAATCATCCTTACCATGAAACCTTGGAAGTAACTGGTTTATTCACGAGTTGTTCACTGGAAATCAGCCAAGTTTAATTACTTTCAAAAATCGCATACCAGTACCAGTATGCAATTTTTGAAAGTAATTACTTTCAAAAATCGCATACTGGTCCTTACCAGTATGCAATTTTTGAAAAAAATTAGACTTGGCTCCTTAGCCAATTGCAGACGTTGAGTCTGGCCAATTGTTTGACCAGAGTCATCAGAATTAATCACCATGCTCAATGCAGGAACCTGCCTAGGGGACCAGCATCGCCTGTGGGCCTCGCGCGGCAAAATAATTTAAATTGTTGAAAACACCTGACGGATCCAGGGGGAGGGAACAAAAGGAATGTTCCCCCCCTCCTTCAAATGGCCCGGGCCATCTCTAAAATTTAGCTTTTCTCCCTAGAATTTGACATACTGAGGCTGAAATATCTATATGAATATTTTAGCTGATGGTGTTTTGATTGGGTGCTTCTACATTTACCACCGCCCAAAATATACTTTTCGGCTGTTGAAGATCCCCCAAAAGTTTGGCCTGGATCTGCCCCTGAAATTGCTCAGAAGCTGGAAATCGTTTTTACCTTTTTGGGATCCTGAATAACGATTTTCAGATTTGAGAGCCTAGAAACTGCGAAATTTTATTTTACGGTATTTCGTATTACTCTAAAAGTAAATACCCTGCAAAAAATTGTGTTGAATGGCGTTTCAAACATTGAAATCAGTTAAGCAGTTCAGCTTCAATCGCCCGTCAAATAAACTTAGCTAGAAAGTTGAGAACTCTCAAATTCTAACTCCTGAAAGTCACAAAGGACTGCATCGATTGAAAAATGTCATAGGAGCAAACGTATGAGAAATTTTATTTTGAATCAGATGTTCTCACCTCAACTCCTTTTATACTCGAAATGACTTCCTGTTATGAATGAACGATCATGAATTGATTATAATAAATGCTTTTCATAACATAAGAACGAAACAAAGTTTTCGATGATCACGGCGAGAATCGTACTTAAAGAAATACACTCAGGTGCAAAAAATTCGATCCATTTCTTTTTTCTCATTTATTTTAAGTCTTGCGACTCTCAAGTTATTGTATGGCATATGTATTTCTAGGTATGCCCTCGTATATCCGAAATAAACTCAAATGTTTATATTAGTTCTTCATTTTTTATCACAAAGGCATTTATGTTTTTATTTGAAAAAATTATTCCGATAAGCGAAAAGATAAATCATTGTTTATTGCATTTATTTGAACCCGGGTTACCTTAGTGATCCTGTAGTGTCAAACCGCGTTGCATTCTTAATTCTAATTGCAATAAAATGTTCTTAACTCCGACGGATGCAGCTAGAGCGGTGGCTTTAGTTCAAGATGGCCGTAGCCAGTATTATGCAGCTGATGTGTTAGGTGTTAGTCGTTCGGCGGTTCAAAGAGCAGTTCAGCGATTCAATGAAACCGGAAACTTCACTGGCCAATCGTCTGAATGAAGTGAGAAATGTGGATGTAAGCAGGTGGACAGTTCGACGTCGACTTGCTGAAGCTCATTTAGTATCCAGAAGACCAGCCCTATGTCCACTATTATCCGTAGAGCATCGCAGAGCTAGACTTGCCTTTGCAAGAGAACACAAAAACTGGAATGACGCAGACTGGCGAAGTGTATTGTTCTCAGACGAGTCCAGGTTTAGCTTGAGGTCACTAGACGGCCGCGAAAGAGTTTGGCGGAGGCAAGGAGAGCGATTTGCTCAGTGCAATATTGCAGAAAGAATAAGCTATATAGGAGGCTCAGTGATGATTTGGGGTGGTATAAGTTACGAAGCTCGTACTGACCTTGCTATCGTGGATGGCGGTTCTATGACGGGTGCAAGATACATAACGACCATTCTTGATGAGCATGTGATACCTTTTGCCCCGTTCATCGGACCCAATTTTCTTTTCATGGACGATAATGCGCGTCCGCACCGTGCTAGGATCGTCAATGACTATTTAGAAGAGGTGGGAATTGTCCGTATGAATTGGCCAGCTTCCAGTCCTGATCTCAATCTAATTGAGCATCTGTGGGACATAATGGGAAGGCAATATCGAGCACGAATACCTCGTCCAAACAACCTGGCTGAGCTCGGTGCGGCTCTTCAGGAAATATGGAGAGAATTGGACCAAACTGACATCCATAGGTTGATTAGCTCGATGCCACGCCGTATGCAAGCTGTTATAAGGGCCCGAGGAGGAAATACTAGGTATTAATTATCACTGCATACACCACATTTTTGTATTGCCATTTTTTATTCAAGAAGTTTTCATTCATTTTTCAATTTTCTGTATTATGGTGAATGGCTCTATAAAATAATAATAATAAGGGTTTTATTGATATTCAATAGGTATTTTTCAATCTATAACTTATTTTGAAGTTTAATATCCAAAGATCTTAATTTTTTATTGAAAAAATCGTATGGATCGAATTTTTTGCACCTGAGTGTATGAAAATTAACAATATTGTCTCCTGAACATTTGATACTCAAAATGACTTCTGTTATTAATGAACGAACATTAATTGATCATAATAAATACCTTTCATCTAGTCAAAATTGTTCAAATTACGGTTAAGGACTATATCCAGATAATTGAGTTGTAGATGGTAATGTAAAACATTTATTTACATCATTCACAATCATAAAATGAATAAGTCACCCGCCATGAAGCTTATACAGTAAAAATACAAATATTGAAATCATCTATGAACTCAGAGTGACATTATCCAACTGAAAACAGAGGTAATCTAGAGAAGTTAAAAAAAAGGTCATATGAAGTCAGACTTAGACTTTGAGACAGTTCAACTAATTAAAAATTAAACACAACCTTTACCATTCGGTCACTACCGAGCAAAAAAAAAAAAGATGATTGCGAGAGCCTCTTTGTCTATCAGAAAAACATAAGGTTGAATAATGAATCATCAGGGTAGACTGAGTTGTAATATAAGTGAAATAATAATAATAATAATAATCAGCCTCATGCAAAAAGCAGTGATTCTATCTACTTGCTCAACGATTAGACGAATAATGGCTAGAGATCAAATCGTTGGTGTGTTCAACACCCCGGTTTATATCATCACTTCCAAATGAATTGTGAATAATAATAATTATTATTATTATTATTATTATTATTATTATTATTATTATTATTATTATTATTATTATTATTATTATTATTATTATTATTATTATTATTATTATTATTATTATTATTATTATTATTATTATTTGGACCGACACAACAAAGTAACTGGAATCTTACACCAAGAAATATGTAGAAAAGAAGAACTCCTGAAAGAAACCCAGCCCTTTTTCAAATATAAAGCAGCAGATTTCTTAGAAAATGATAGAGTCAAGGTGTATTGGGACATGGGGGTGATAACAGACAAAGAAATCAGGCATAACAAGCCTGACATCCTGATCAGAAATAAAAAGGACAACACTGCATTCATTTTAGACATCAGTATACCACTCGATGAAAACATCAGAAAGGCTAGGGTCGAGAAGATCAGTAAGTATACTGATTTGGCCAATGAACTGAAGGACATTTACCAACTGAAGAATGTTCATATTGTGCCAATAATTATTTCTGCTAATGGCCTTGTAGATAGAGAGCTGGCAGGGGCCTTGAAAATGTTGGGTATAAGGGAACACCAAAAAATTATTAGCCTTATGCAAAAGGCAGTAATATTGTCAACATGCTCGACCATCAGAAGAATACTGGCTAGGGATTGAATCGTTGGTGGTCGACACCCCGGTTCTATCTGCTACAACCATGAATTGTGAAGAGAAAATAATAATAATAATAATAATAATAATAATAATAATAATAATAATAATAATAATAATAATAATAATAAATCCTCAGGGACTCTGGAAATATCCCGGAGTACGGGTTTAGCGATCCCGAGGTACCCGAGCTGTACCGGTGATGGGGCTAGCAACCCCATCACTGTGACTTCATAATCGCTCCTGTTATCACTAGGAAGCAAGCCTCGGATGCTACTGGCGGTGCGACTGCGCCAGCTAGCGGGACCGAACAGTCACTAGCGGTAACGTGTGGAGCGAGTGGCACGCGCCCGCGAATTGGATCCACAAGGCCAAGAATTAGGGACACCGAAATTGGTATTGGAGTTCCAGGCTTGGATAATCCCATACAGGATATTCCCGCCAGATCTCCGATGGTCCGAATTAGGCGTATGCGCTGGAGTAGACAAGATAATATTGATCTTATGCGCGCATACTATCTTGTGACCAACGCTGAACAGGACAGAACGAATTACAGGAACAGACTACACGAATACTGGCAAACACATAGGCCCGACTTTAATCGAGATCCACAGCAGCTTTCTGACCAAATAAGATCAGTTATCAGGCGGAAAGTCCTATCAGAGGCTGAGCTTCAAGAACTGAAAACAGAGGCCATTTTATTAGTGAGCGGAGATACAGGCGAAGAACATCAAGAACCAACTCGTAGCCACAGAAGATCTACAGTCTATGAAATTCGCCCTGAGGAAATACCTGCGGAACTGAGTAGTGCCCTAGAGTCCAACCTTATGAGCTATGCCGGTATTCCATTGGAAAACAGACCGAGGCTGCAAAAAATAAAATATTCAAAAACTGCTAAAGAGACAGTCATTGCAGTGAATAAGGCTATGGAAAAAGTACTTGCCACATGTACAACTATTGAAGACACCTGCCATTTAGTTTACTGTGCTGCGTATTCTGTGCTGGAAATGCTGGGAACTCCACCTAAAAGAACAAAAAAGAGAATAATATGTGATAATCAAGAACCACCTTGGGTAAGGCGACTAAAATTCAAAATAAGCACGTTGAGGAAAGAAGTCGGAAGAATTCATGCATTCTTCAATACTACGAACCCCTCCTCTAAGATAAAGAGAGTTATAGTTAACATCTGTAAAAAGCTAAAAACTAAGCATTACTTACCTGAGGCAACAAAGGCGCTGGAATCACATTTGGAGAACCTGAAACAGAGAATAAGAGCTTTAGCTAATCGTCTGCGGAGATACACTGAGCGAGTAGCTCGTTACACCCAGAATCTATCATTTCAACGGAACCAGAGGCTATACTACCGGTCGTTAGAAGAAAGGCAACAGAATTCTGAAAAAAAGATTGTAGGCAAAGATCAAATGTATGAGTACTGGGAGCGGCTATGGGGAAATTCGAAAGTCCACGATAGAGCAGCGTATTGGATAGAAGAGGAAAGAGAAAGGATGGAATTGATACGAGAAATGCCACACATTCAAATATCCGTAGAAGATACCACGGTAGCAATAAACAAATTGGCCAATTGGAGATCACCAGGATGTGACAACATTCAGGCATACTGGTGGAAACACTTCAACTGCGTTCACAGCATCCTCAGTAAACAATTCAATGAGGCTCTCGAAAATCCTTCGAAAATACCACCATTTTTCACCGAAGGAATAACTTACCTTCTTCCAAAAAACAAAGACGTTGACAACCCCCAGAATTTCAGACCTATTACGTGCCTACCGGTTGGCTATAAGATCTTTACATCCATTATTGCAGGGAAAATAAATGACCATTTAACCAACAATAATATAATGGCATGGCAACAAAATGGCTGCAAGGCCAAAGCGAAGGGCAGCAAGGAATGGTTGATTCTGGATTCTGTGGTGGCAAATCACGCAAGAGTAAAGAAGAGAAACCTCTCGGTTGCCTGGATAGATTACAGGAAGGCATTTGATTCCGTACCCCATTCGTGGTTGATTCAGGTGCTTGAAGTCTACAAGATTGATGAAGGAGTGGTTGGAGTGCTCAAACACCTGATGAGCAGCTGGAAAACCAGTTTAACTTTAGATATAGGTCAAGTGCATTACAAAACTAGTGAAGTGCAAATAAAGAGAGGTATATTCCAGGGAGACAGCCTTAGCCCACTGTGGTTCTGCATGGCTGTAAACCCCTTGAGTACCATGCTGGAATCTAGTACATATGGCTATATCATATCACGAAGACCCGCGTTAAAAATGAGCCACCTCTTATTTATGGACGACCTGAAGGTTTACGCAGCCAACCCAGAACAGCTAAAGGGACAACTCGAACTCGTCTCTAAATTCAGCCGGTCAATCTCGATGGAGTTTGGATTGGAAAAGTGTGCATTTGTGCACATAAAGGGAGGAAAAATACAGAACTCGAGTAATATAACTCTTCTGGACTCGAGTAGCTTTACGCCTTTGCCCTTGTTGGACAAATATAAATATTTGGGGATACAACAGACACTCAACATAGACCACAAGGAGACGAAAAAATTGTTTGAGGACCACTTGAAGCGAAGACTCAACCTCATTTTGAAATCTTACCTTTACTCTTCAGCAACAACAACAGCAATCAATACATGGGTAATGCCAATTGTTAAGTATAGCTTCGGTATTGTGAAATGGAGTCCAACAGATCTAGATAATCTGGATAGGCTTATTCGAACAACACTCACAAAAAACCGGCAACACCATCCGAATTCATCAGTGAGTAGACTATATGTTCCAAGAGACAGGGGGGGCAGAGGAATGAAAAATCTAAAACAGGCACACAACAAAGAATGCGAAAAATTGTTCACTTACCTCAAATCCATCGAACACCCAATTTACATAGCACTTGCAAGATTGGATGAGAACCTCACTCCTCTGAATCTTGCAAGGGAAAATCCACCTGTAACAGAAAAGAAAAATTACACTGCAGAGCTGGAAGAAACGTGGAAGGGGAAGGAACTACATGGCCGCTTCTATGCAATGCTACACGCGAATAACACCGACGCGAAAATGTCAACTCTATACTTAAGCCGCGGTGTTCTAATGATGGAGACGGAGGGCTTCTTGTCGGCTATTCAGGATCAAGTGATTGCAACACGCAACTATAGGCGCTACATTCTACATCAGGAAATACCAACTGACCTATGTAGAATGTGTCATGAAAGACCGGAATCGATCCAACACCTTACATCTGGATGCTCCTATCTCGCCCCAAAGGATCATAAGAATAGGCACGACGATGTCGCAAAGGTCTTTCATCAAGAAATTATGATCAAATATGGAAAACTTACAGAAAAAATGCCATATTATAAATACCAACCGAAAGATCAATTCGAAAACGATGAAGTCAGAGTATACTGGGACAAAACGATCATCACAGACAAGCAGGTTTTGCATAACAGACCAGATATACTATTAATTCAAAAGCTGAAGAAGGAGGCGCAGATTATAGACATCACTATCCCAAATGATCATAACATAGGAGAGGCAAGAACAACGAAACTCACCAAGTATATAGACCTCGCACATGAAATAAAGGCCATTTATCAGCTGAAACAAGTTTCCGTTCATCCTCTGATAATCTCGGCAAATGGACTCGTTGAACTGAATCTGAAAAAAGAACTGACAAAAATAGGATTGAATGAAGTAGAGAAGACCATACTTACGGCACAGAAGGCTGCAATCCTGGGAACGTGTAGAACTGTCCGGCGTGTGTTAACGAACGATTGAGCTGTTGATTCATGCGAATCCCAGCTTAGTTGGAAACCACCCCACGAAAGTGTGATTAAAAAAAAAAAAAAAAAAAAAAAAAAAAAAAAAAAAAAAATAATAATAATAATAATAATAAGCCCAATATGCCCAAGCTTAGCACCAACAGAGTATTTAAATAGACACAATCTCTCTGCTAAAATTCTTCATGAATACTTAGTCCAGAAATTTGAAATGAAGACGATAGACGAACCATATTACAAATACACACCTGAACCAGTTAACGAGAATCAGGAATACAAAGTATATTGGGACAGAGCAATTATAACAGACAAAACAACCATGAATAATAGACCGGACATAGTGATAATAAATAAGATTGATAAGACCACAACTTTAATTGATATTGCACACCCCCTGGATCATAACCTACAAAAAACAATAACAGAAAAAATCAGGAAATACACAGACCTTGCCGAAGAAATAAAGTCAATGTGGAAGATGGAAAAGGTTTATATACTACCCATTGTCATTTCGGTCACAGGACTCATACCATCGGAGCTGCCGAATCCGACCATCCTGCAATTTATGGAGTGGATTTAAACATATTTCAAATAGTAAATTTGGTTTCAAAATTAATTTTGATGTGCTACAAAGCGAATACCAATATATGAAAAGAAAACCAAAAGAGTCATTATCAGATTTCATCGAAAGAGGAAAAGCAATTAAATTACAATATGATTATAAAATTGAACTACAAGGACTTTCCGCTCTTGAAGTTAATGTTTATAGAAACCTCTCAGACAAAATTGGAAACACTGTTTTATACAATAACGTAGATGAAAATTCCAGAAATTAAATAGATCTACAACCAAAATCCTTTGACGACACATGTAATTGGAGAACAGAGAAATAAAACGACAGCAGCTCTATTTACCGACAATTTCAAAGACAACCATATTTAACCCTTCCGTGGTAGCAAACGAACAACCAACTCAAAATAATTTTCAACAACCTTCGACCAGTAGAGTATTCCCCTCTCAACAGATACCATTAAGATTTAACAAAGTACCGGAACCTAAATTTGCGACTAATAATCAAGTTTTCGGAAAACCACGCGATGTCTTTAAACCTAACCCAAATCAACAATTAAACCGACCAAAACCAGAGCCCATGTCCATAAGAACTAGAGTATATCCTATGAAACGACCCGCGAGTAGTCAAATTCGTCAAGAACCCCCAAATAACAGACATTATTTCAGAAAAACCGTTTTATATCTTCCGAATCTAACATATGTTCCATCTAAAGAACAAAATTATCTAAATTCATATGGAAATGCAACCAGTCTTATTCAAGTATTCGAGGTGTTCATTTGTATGCGATTTCCAATAAAGCTTATGAAGAACGTATTCGTTTAATTAATTTCTGTGTTCATGAAAACACAACAATGTGGCGACGAGGATGGTGAAAATTGGTGTTTCATGGGTGTACAAACTATCAAAATCCGAATTATTAGAACAATTACAAGCGCTTGGTGAAAAAGTGAGCGACACGTGGAAAGTTGACTCTTCACGCGAGTGTTTATCGGACATAGCTCGATCAAAATCATTAAGTGATTTGAGTTGGGTACGAAACTTAACGAAATCTTCGTTACGAGAACATTTTTCATTTTTCGAAATCGAATTCGAAGAAAATTTGGACTTGGACATTTTACAAGAAAAACTATTGAAACGTGCGCAGTTACATACGTCTACCGCGCAAGTCTCATCCTTGACGGTTTCCTTGACGCATTCGAAGGAAATAACAAATTCCAACGAACCCAAGTGTTCAGTGAGACATCCACAAAAACAAAAAATGACCTCAAATTGTAAAGTTGAATTTAAACTTCATCAAGATGACTGCGACACCTTTATCGAACGTTTGCATTTATACTTCATGGCAAACGATATAGATGCAAGTAAACATGTTCCGGAGCTACTGACAAAAGTATGTGTGAATACTTATTCCCTTATAAGGACATTGGCTTCACCAGCGAAACCCAAAGATTTTAGTTATGTTGACATAATAAAACTGATGTCCAATCACTTGCAGCCGAAACCATCTGAAATTTCTGAAAGAAGCAAGTTCAATTCTGCCAAACAGGCTCCTACTGAATCTGTAAGTGATTTCATTGTCCGATTAAAACGTTTATCGGTCAATTGTAATTTCGCAAATTTGAATACATCACTTCGTGATCAATTTGTGAACGGCATCAGGGATCAGAACGTGAAAATGGAACTTTTCCGTCAAGAAAAATTGGATTTCAACGACGCTGTGAAGATCGCAGTATCACGCGAATCAGCAGAGAGGGATGCAATGCGCAACTCTTCGCCGAGGAGAGATGGTAACGAGGAGGTGAATTTTCTTCGTAGCAACCGCAGTAACCGACAGCAGCCGAAGAAACAATTCAAAAAAGAAAAGGTATCAGGGCAGGCACTCAACAGATGTTTAGGTGGTAACGAAACAATGAATAATATATCGCAAACGAATAAGGGTGAATTTTCTTGTTTTTGCTGTGGTCTTAAGAATAATTATTACGCTAACAAATGTAGATATAGATTTCAAAAATGTACTTTTTGTAATATCAAAGGTCATTTAGTATCGGCTTGTTGGAAAAAACAAAAATTTGATAGTAAAGGTAAATCTAGCAGGAAAAATATTCATTTGTTAGAAGAAAATGATGAAACGGAAAATGTTGAAGAACAGAATAATAATAACGACTTTTTCAATATTGCTTCTGTAAAGGACGATGATGAAACTGCTGAAACAGTTTTTATGAATTTGAAAATTAATCCAGTAGCGATAAAAATGTTAGTTGACACAGGTGCCTATATTACAGCAATTTCTGAGCATACAAAAAATTCTTTATTTTCCACGGAAAAAGTAGTTAAATCTGATATAACTTTGATGACATATGGTAAACAAAATCTGAAACCTATTGGAGTGATTACTAATTTGATATGTGAATGGAATAATTCAAAATTTTACAATTTAAAGTGTTTTGTTTTACCAGGTTCAGGTCAATTCAAATGAAAGATCTTCATGTTTATATTTTGATCATAGTTCTATTTTGAATTCCATGAAAGAAAAATTTTCATCTCTGTTTTCTGAAGGTCAGGGTCATTTTAGTGGCAGAAAAGTTCAATTAAGGTTTAAGGAAGGTACAAAACCAATTCAACTGAAACCTTATAAAGTTCCTTTTGCTCTGAAATCTAAAGTTTCTGAGGAAATTAATCGTTTGGTTAGTTTAGGTAATTTGGAACCTGTAAAGGTAAGTGAATGGGCAACACCGATAGTTCCCGTTCTCAAATCAAACGGTTCAGTTCGTATTTGCGTTAATTTCAAATTAACAGTCAATCCTTCATTAATTATCAAAAGAGCTCTAGTTCCAAGTAAAGAAGAAATATTTTCAAATCTTCAGTATGGAAAAAAAATGGTTTCAAATTGATTTAGCTCATGCTTTCATGCAATTTCCTGTAGATGAAAATTCGTGTGATGCTCTAACAATCATAACAGAAGTCGGTCTTTTCAGATATAAAAAACTTCCTGAAGGAATATCATCAAGTCCGGGTGAATGTCAGGAAATTCTTTGTGATATACTTAAAGGCATTCCATTTGTTGAAGTTTATATAGATAATATTTACTGCACTGGAAGAACTGATGAAGAACATTTGGAAATTTTGACTCAAATTTTCAATAGATTATCAGAGGCAGGATTAAAGCTAAATGCTAATAAATGTGATTTTTTTCGTAGTGAGATCGAAATTTTGGGGTTTTTATTGAATAAAGAAGGTTTGCATCCGTCACCAACAAAAACAAAGGCAATTCTTGCAGTGCCACAACCTGAAAATTCTAGGCAATTGAAAGCTTTTCTTGGCTTAGTCAATTATTAGGATTCATATTTATGTAATCGAGCTCAAAATTTGAAATGTCTCTATGAACTTCTGACAAATAACGCCGTGTGGAAGTGGACGAAAGAATGTGAAAATGCATTTCTTTGGATTAAAAATGAGATAACATCTCCGAAAGTTCTAGCATTTAATCCTGAAGAATAGTTAGTTTTAGCATGTGATGCTTCAGATTTTGGACATTCTGCGATTTTGTCTCATAGGTATTCGGATTCGCATCAAAAATAATCCTAATGAACGTCATAGGGCAATTATCGATAAAGAAGCTGCGGCAATAATTTTTGGTTTTAAAAAATTTTATCAGTACATTTGTGGTAACGAAATTATTTTAAAATCTGATCATGAACCATTGAAATTTTTTTTCGGTTCGAATAAAAACGGAGGTAATATGATTCAAAACCGGTTGCAACGATGGGCATATTTCTTATCTTCATTTAAATAGAAAATTGAAATTATCAGGAGCACTGTAAATGGAAACTGTGATGCTTTGTCAAGATTACCAATCAGTGATAAAACTAAAATTTTCTATTCCGAATTCTCAGTAGTGATCTATATTGAGGAAGGAATGACTTGCGTAAATTTCAAACGAATTAGGCTCGAAACAAGGAAAGACAGTAGGTTAAAGAAAATAATTCAATTTGTATCGAGTAACTGGCCGTCAGATAGCAATAAATTATCTGATTTTGAAAAAAAATTCTTCAATAGAAGAAATGAACTTACGATAGAGCAAGATTGTTTATTTTGGGGAATTAGGATAGTAATTCCTGAATCTTTACAAATTGAAATTTTGAAAGAATTGCACGCGTCACATTTAGGTATTTGTAAAATGAAACAACTGGCTCGATCTTATTTTTGGTGGCCAAATCTTGATTCTGAGATCGAGGAAATTAGTGCAAGTTGTGAAATTTGTGTATCGAATGGGAAAAATCCGAAAAAAATTTCTAGTTCTCATAGGCCATATCCAAATAGAGCATGGTCTCGTATTCATGTTGATTTTTGGGGACCTTGGTTTGGAAGGATGATTTTAATAGTAGTGGATGCGTATAGTAAGTGGCCTGAAATATTTGATTTTGGTATGAATACTGAAGCAGGACGAGTTGTTCAGTATTTTAAAGATTTATTTGTCAGATTTGGTCTTTGCAATCACATAGTAACTGACGGTAGTCCACAGTTCACTAGTAATGTTTTCCGGGAACTTTTGAAAAACAATAACATTATTCATACGATTTCTTCCCCTAAACATCCAGCATCCAACGGTGCAGCGGAAAATTTTGTGGGAACCTTTTAAGACAAAGTAGGGAAAAGGCAACAAAAATTTAAAGTACGCGATAGATTTATTTCTATTTGACTATAGAAGAGTTGAACATTCAGCGACAGGTAAATCTCCGAGCTTCCTAATGTACGGGAGAGAAATTAAAACTAGATTCGATCTGTTGAAACCGAATCATTTAGATAATGTTGACAAATGTCAGTTCAAAACTTCTCTAAATAAGTCAACATTAAAGGATAGAAGTTTTGAGGTGGGAGATGTGGTAATGGTTGATGATTTTTCGAGTACAGCTAGAAATAAACGTATAAAAGCTACAATAATTGATCAGCTATCTCCAGTAACTTTTCGTGTCAAAACACAAGCAGGTTTAATTTATAAAAGGCACCTGAATCAAATGCCAAAATTCATTGAAAATCGTAATAATGATGATGGAAACAATAGGGAATTTTCGAATAATAATGTATTGAGGCGATCATCTCGTATCAGAGAAATGTCAAAATGAAAACAATGAATTTAATATTGTGTATAATATTGTGATATAGATTTAAGTTGTTGTAATTGTTTAGGTAATTTGTAATTATATATATGAAAATGATAAATATAATTGTTTATAATTCTGTGAAATATGACTTTTATATTGGAAATTAGAAAGTTAACAGTGATAACTTGATATATTTATTTGTAATGCATACATTTTTGAATTTCTGTAGTTGTGTAATTATATTTGCGTGGGAGGAATTGTTATATCTTCCGAATCTAACATATGTTCGATCTGAAGAACAAAATTATCTAAATTCATATGGAAATGCAACCAGTCTTATTCTAGTATTCGAGGTGTTCCTTTGTATGCGATTTCCAATAAAGCTTATGAAGAACGTATTCGTTTAATTAATTTATGTGGATGCTTCATGAAAACACAACAAACCGGACCTCCAGAATTCGTGTCCTAAGAACTTAATACTAATACGGAAAACCTAGAATCGGATGAACTTTCAGTATTTCGAGAACTAGACGGTCAAGATCAAATAGTTTATGAGAATGAAATTGATGACGAACAAGACGAACAAGAAAATCAAAATTTTCAAACAATAGCCTACCAGCAACCCATGACTTAAATTTTACAAAAGAACATCTAGCCTCATTACCATATATCAAACTGTATAATCCACCTTGCAAATTATTGATTGATAGTGGTAGTTCTATGAGTATAATTGACCCGGCTATAGCTTACAGTTCATTTCCTGAAAACATTTATGAAGAACATTCATATTTCAGAACAGCTGTAGGTAAAGACTATAGTAAGTACTAAGTAGCTTTTACTCTTTATTCATTTGGCCTCGAAGAAACATATCCCTTTGTTATTTATAAATTCCACACTCAATATAACGGCGTTATAGGAGCCAATCTATTGACAGACTTAAAATTGAAAATCGATTGGAAAAATCATGAACTTGGAAATGATATAAAAACTCAGAAATTTTATCTTCAACAGACCAGCCAGCATGAAATTATTCCTATAAATTTAGACCATTTAGATAGAAATATTCGAAACCAATTAACAAAAATCTTACAAAGTCATAAACAAACTTTTCAGTTACCAAATCAACCGTTAAATTTCACTCATCGAATTAAACATAACATCCGAACTATTGATGAAAATCCAGTGTACGTAAGAAGGTACAGATACCCGGAGATCCATAAACAAGAAGTTAAAAATCAAATTCAAGACATGTTGAATAAGAATATTATTAGACCAAGTATCTCTCCTTGGTCATTTCCTCTAGTAATCGTGCCCAAGAAAACTGATCAGTCTGGCAATAAGAAATGGCGGATAGCCATAGACTATCGAAAATTAAATGAAAAAAACGATTGACGAGAAATTCCCTATCCCTAACATCGATGAATTGTTAGATCAACTGAAAAATGCAAAATACTTTAGTGCCCTAGACTTGGCTAGCGACGTTCATCAAATCGAATTAGATAAGGAATCGATTGAAAAAACTGCATTCGCTACAGATGAAGGACATTTTGAATTTTTAAGAATGCCCCTTTGGTTTAAAAAACGCACCATCAACTTTTCAGCGTGTCATGAATCAAATCCTGAAAGCAGTCATCAATAAAATATGTGTAGTATACATGGATGATATACTTATTTTCTCAGAAACCCCAGAAAAACATCTAGCGGATATCCAAACTGTTTTACAGCTTTTAGTAAAAGAAAATCTCAAAATTCAATTGGACAAGTCTTACTTTTTATAAAAAGAAATCATATTCTTAGGATTCAAAATTTCGGAAAAGGGAATCGAACCAAATCCTGAAAAAATTGATATGTTCAAGAATTTTCCTGTTCCTAAATCAACTAAAGAAATAAAATCATATCTAGGAATGATAGGATACTATCGGAAATTTATCCCGAACTTTTCTAAATTGACGAAACCTATGACTAAATACCTGAAAAAGGATACCAAGCTTAATATTCACGATCAGGAATATATAGATGCATTTCACTCAAGCAGAAATCTGCTTATAAATTATCCGATTCTGCAGCTCCCAGATTTCAACAGACCTTTTGTCCTTACAACTGATGCATCCCAGTACGCTATAGGCGCTATCCTATCCCAAGGAACACCTCCAAATGACCTGCCTGTTGCTTTCACGAGTCGAACTCTAAATGAAGCAGAAATCAAATATTCGACAATAGAGATAGAACTTTTAGCAGTAGTATGGGCCACGAAATATTTCAAACCCTACCTATTCGGTCGTAAATTTACCATCTACACAGATCATAGACCTTTGACTTTGTTATTTTCTTTAAAAGATGCATCTTCACGATTGATGAGGTGGAGAATAAAATTAGAAGAATTCAACTTCGAAATCAAATATCGAAAAGGAGCCAACAATAATGCTTTCACGCATAAAAATAAATGAAGTGAACATAAACGAACTCTCAGATGATGATAACATAGATGCTGAAACGCTCATTCCGCAGATCACGCATGAAGACTTCGAATTATCGCAGAAAGAATTTGACGAAATAACTAAAGCATGTACGGGAGATACCCAAGAAGAACAATATTCTCCTGAAACTATTCATAGTAATACAGAAAACCCAATTTTGGAAATACCATATACTGAACGTTCTCTAAACGCTTCAATGAACCAAATTATATTTCAGAAAGCCAAATCTTACAAAGTTGAGAAATTCAAATAACACGAAAATACTCGCATTAGACTTATTGCATCTATTAACATACCGGACGACTTCACCAAATTTCTTAAAGAATATATCAGTCCGAATAAACAGTACAGTTTATATTTCAAGTCTAAAGAATGACAAGAAATATTTTTGACGATTTCACAAAAGACATTCAACGCAAACGCTTTTTCCTTTAAAATATCTAATATACTTCTAGAAGACGTAGAGAAGAAGAAAATCAACAAGAAAAAATTAAATTATTTCATGAAACTAAAACCACACATCGAGGATTTCAAGAAAATTTAGAAAGTATAAAGAAACTATTGGCCCAAAATGGACAAAGATATCAGAGCTTATATCAACTCTTGCGAAATTTGTCAAAGCCAAAAATACGAAAGACAACCAAACAAATTAATTTTCAAAAGCAACCCAATAGGAGAAAAACCATTTTCTCATCTATACATTGATACTATTGTCATTAACAGAACACCCTGTTTGACGATAATTGATTCGTTTTCGAGACATGGTCAATGCTATATTCTAAATTGCAAGACTGCAACTGAAATTGCCAATCAACTCATCAGTTACTTTTCCAATCACGGTGTCCCAGAAAAAATAACGTTCGATAACGGAACAGAGTTCAAAAACCAAATCATTCAAGATCTAGCCGAGACACATAAAATATCTCTCCTTTATATAACGAATTACAATCCCACATCTAACGCCATAGTTGAGCGGTTTCACTCTACGCTAATTGAACAAATTAGAGTATTAGATGAAAAGAATATGTCTTTGACAGAAAAAATGAATCCAGCACTTTCCAGTTATAACAATTCAATACACTCCTCGACATATTACACACCCCAACAAATTATCAAATCAGATCTTAATTATAGCACGCCCGTTGAGAAATCAACACATGAAAAGATTTCTGAATACATTCAGCAATATCGTGAGAATATGAGAGAAATTTCAGATCATTTGAACTCACGTAAAGAAAAACAAAAATCCAAATTAGATCAAATCAATCAGAACAGACAACAGAATACAGACCTAGATGCAGTGGCGTAGCAGAGGGCCCCGCAGACCCCGCAGTGCGGGGGGGGCCCCCAAGCCAAACGAAAAGGTTTGAATGGGGCCCCAGTAACTATTGAACTTGCCGAGTTGCGATATTTTTCTGATGATATAACGAACAAAACCTAAACAATGATGGTACAGTTATATATTATCGAAAAATAGAGTTATTCCTGAATTATATTCAAAACACATAGAAGGTTAACAGTAATTCGATTCGACATATCCCTCAGTCACACCCTCTGCAACCCTATTTTGAAGAGTTTTTTATACCGTCAAGCTTTTCGGTATTTCTCATTGAAGGCCGCCTTTTATTGGGGTCTCCGCGGCTTATTTGACACGTTGTTCTTCAGGCGGCTTGCGTCTTATCTGTTATTGCAGAAATTATTGTCAATTCTCCAATCAGAATATTTTTATGAAGAAGGGGAAATATTATGAAATTTTTTTATTTCCATTTCCATTCTAGTAGTGAGAGAAACAAGTATAACAAGTAAAATTTTTCAGAAATAAGAAACAATGTCAGATCGGAGAAGAAAATATTTGAGTGGAACTTGCAAAAGAAAACTTCAGAGAGAAAAAGAAAATGAATTTTCTACGCGACGAAAGGTTTTTTTGATATTTTAATAAGCCAATGCCTCAGTCACAAGTAATTATTCAGCACAGTGGCTTATCAGAGGTCCCCGGCACTAAAGGGGCCCCCAAGTCAAACGAAAAGCTTCAAATGGGGCCCCAATAATTTCATTCTATTGAACTTGCGGATTCGCTATATTTTTTTCTGGGATGTAATGAACAAAACTGAAACAATGGATATACAATTATTATAACTCCCGAAAAATAGAGAAATGTTCCTAAATGGTTTAAAAAACATATAAGGTTTTCAATGACTCCATTCGAAATATCACTCAATTAGTTTTTTAATATACCGTCAAGCTTTTCGGGACTCGGGACTCTCTTTGGACATCATCAAATGATCGTTTTATTAGGCTCGAGATAATCAAGAATTATCTTAGGAATACAATAACGCAAACACGTCTATAAGACTTTTGAGCCTACTACAGCTTCGAACAAGAAGTAACCTGAAGCTTGGCCATCGACAAGTTGATAGATATGTTTGAACAAAAAAATTAGCAAAGATTAATGCATTTTTGTTGAATAATTTTTCAACTTTATTATCACATTGATTTCTTTCCAGTTATTTTTCTATCAGAATCTATGTTATTTTGTTTACAAATTTTTGTTATTCAATATATTGTATACATGCTCATATATAAATTTTTATCACATTTTCTTGAATATTTTTCTTTGAAAAACGTCAAGGGGAACTTATCAGAATGAACGTAAAATTATGAGGGGGCCCCGACTAAAATCTTGCGGGGGGGCCCCCGAAATTTGCGCTACGCCACTGCTGCCGAAAGAATTGAAAAAAACACGACTTGCCTGCCCATTTGATAACAGAAATGCAGAAATCAACGGTAATGGAAACATGTAGGATTGTGAGGAAAATAATAAAGGAATAAAAAACGTCAACAAGGAATGTGTTTGCGAAAGCCCTCATTACCTTTACCCATGCAAACACCTAAGCATGAGAATTGCGGAAGATAATAATAATAATAATAATAAAAGACTTTATTGAAGAAGAAAATATTATAATTTATTACAGTAATATTAATGGGCGAGGATCAGTTCGCGCGGGGTATATCACTGATACACCCCGAACGTCTGTTCAACTAACCCAGAAAATGAAAAAAAAAAACAGTTGAATGTAGAAAAGAAAAAAAAGGAATAAGAATCGTTAGATTTCATAAAATAATATAAAACATCCACCTCATCCTCACGTGAACGAGCCAGTGACCCACTTTAACGCTATCTTTCTAATCTTCTCTTTTGTGAAGTGTTGGTCAAAGTTCGCGAAATTAATGGGGATCTCGTTCAAACACCTCGCAATGTTGTATGAGAATGATCGTTTGAAGAGTTGTAACGAATGCGAAGGTATCGTGAGTCTTCCCCTAAAGCAAACATTGATGTTGTGCACGTCACATCGAAATCTTATTTTATTGTACAGATATGCCGGGGTCCCTCCAACAACAATACGCAAAAACTGGCTGGCAAGATGGAGGCCACGTCTCTGCTTCATATCCCAGCAAACACGGCGATGCATATGTAACTCTTATGCGATGTACTGTTTACCTCTCCACGCGCTCGCATATGCATCCAAATGTCCTCCACATCAAGTACGCATTTCGGAACAATGAGTAGTTGAATATGCGATCGCAAAACTGGTCACAAATGATACTTCATTTCTTGCCACATTTGAGACGCTCATGCGAGTTAATTTTGAGACCACTTTTCTTTATTTCTTTTCGACGTCGCATAGGAATTTTGATGTGATACTAAAAGATATCTTCAAATAGGAAGCCATTTCTTATCGCATTTGAGACATATTTTGTTATACTCATTGCGTTGACTAATGAGAAGTTTTTTGTGATAAATATCAAACCATAATTAATGCAGGTGGAATATTGTTATTCAATTTGGATTTTATTACTTTATATAATGTGACGTTATTCGAAATTTTCAATTCCAATATTGATTTCGCCAAATAAGAAGAGTTGCTCCCAATTACATTATTTTATTGACTGGCGGAGAGCAAATTTACCATTAATAAATTCACATATATTTTAGATTAAATCATTGACTGCATGAGGATAATGAAAAAATCTATACGAACAAAAAACTATAATGATTAATAACATTAATAATAACAATATAATGAAAAAAAGTAAAAAAAAAAGATGCAAAATAGGTTTGAGTATATACCATGTAGTAAGTTTCTTCATCTGTCTTTTTTTCCCTGCCTGGCATGTCGCAGCCATTCCTTTACATATATTTCGAAGTCTTTTTCCGAAATGTCTGTATTCTTCCTCACCACATCTGAAAAGAATGAAAGTATAGGTTAAAATATTTTTTTTTCAATATCAAGTTGAGCAGTTTGAACAATTTTCAACTATTCAATTTATTCGTTCAACATATTTCAATTGATGAGAAGATAAAAATATAATTGCCAACGTTTTTAAATTTTATTCGTCTTAGGGTCGGTTCCACAAAACTTCGATTGTAGCGTTAAATTAATTGGAGCCACCGCGATTCGTTAGAACTTCAAAACGAGTGATTCGACTGGTTCGAATTTACGTAAAGTTGTTGAATGGTACGATCAATTCTTTGTGAAACCCGCCGTAGGTCATTGAAAAATTTCTGGACAACAAATTTACAAGAATTAATTGAATAACTGCAAAGGTTGTGTTTTACATTATAGCGGCTACACCTCAAATCATTAAAAAAAAACCCAAATCAAATACTCACTGAATAAAATCTTCATAACGGGACTTTCAGCAATTTTATAATTTTGACCTCTGGCCCGTCCATGAAGAAAGTTCGGCAGTTTCGTCGGGGAAAGTCCTTTTGAGGCATCTTACCACGAAATTTTTGCTGCCGTTACCCCCAACGGCCTCATAAGTTTTGTACTGAAAAATGTTGAATTTGGATAAGGTAAACATTAGTTTCAGAAATTATAACACATAAAAATTCCAAATTAGATCAGATTCCAGAGCAGTTTAACTAAAGATATAATAATTAGTTAAAATCTAGGCTTTCCAATTATGGTGATATAAAAAAAAGATATGAATAACTACGAAATCTATACCGATATCACATCATATTTAGAAAAATTAGACCAGTGGAGAATTCAAAGGACTAGTTCCTTTCAAGTATAATAACTTTCTCAAAAACCAAAATTTAAATTCATTCGAATGCTTCAATTGTGTTTTTGTGAATTTCGCATTGAATTTCTTACCGATCTATTCTTCAATGTTGAATCACTTCTCATTATATTGAATTCAAGGTGATTGAAACCGATAATATATATATATATTCTTATGAAAAAGAGAGCTAAAATAATACAATAAATGTTGAAACAAAAAGTACCTAAGCTGAGGTAAAAAAAGAACGGGGTATCATAACATTCTTTGTATGATACTATAGAATCATACGATACTAATAAATTGAAATTATAAAGTTATAAAGATATCGTGAAATGGTTTCTAGTGATGGTTTTCATAAAAGAGGGCCAAAATCGAGCAATTTGGGATACAATGTACATGTAAAGCATTATTTCAGATAAGTAAACTGGAACTCAATTTTGAATATTTTCAGAACCAAATGAAATATGATAAATTCAACGGCAAAAATCAAGACAATTCTCAGAAGAAAAATTTTTTTTCTGAATCAAAAACTTCTGCGCCTACACACATATAAAAACTTCATCATACGATAATTATATGTAGAATGAAATATCAAAATATTTAGTTTACAACAATAACTAAAAGAATTTACTTACCAATCGCACTCAAATTGCAGAAAACCAAAAAATTTGAATATCGAATCGAACGAACAGCGAACTTCTCGAATCGAACACTAGTCACAAAATGATGGAATGGATCATGGATCCAAAACAAAAAATCTTAAAATTGTTATACGTTGAATCTGTCAGATGTAAACCCACCCCCCTTTCGTCGTACCAGTGCGAATTCCATGGTAAAAACCGGGTTCTTATCTCGAGAGAAAAATATCCCGGCCTAATGTAATTAGGGGCAATAAAACCCAGATGTGGTAGTTTCTCTACAGTTGAAGATCGAAGAATTCCTTATTCGGGTGCAAATTCAGCATTTTTAATGCTAAATTTGGCATATTTCATTCATGTATAGCATATATTTTTGACGTTAAGCATATAGCATATTATGGAGCATATCTCCGAAAGCATTCAGAAGTTTCCAGTAATGTGCATATCCATTTGGGAATATTAAGATATAATATATTTCATTATTATCTATACCACAACAACCATGGGTATTTCAATTCATTCAAGTTTGAGAAAAACAGTTCTTACGAAAAAAAAATGAAAATTCAACCCAGGACCTAGGAATATTTTGAAATCTGATAACTCAGAACCCCAATATTCATGCAAATTCAAAAGTTGAGTCGAAGAAAATTTATATTTCAGAAATAGCTATAGAAAAAAATATCAATGAATAACTAGCATTTTTTCGGCAATTTCCCAAATGAAAAAGCATATTTTTGGCATTTTCGAAACGCAAAACTAGCATATTTTGCTTCCCCTGAGATAACAACACTGAGTTACTAAACACTCTTTGGCTATGAGTCAACCTTAAACATGAATTCTGCAGTCTTCGAATTCTATGCGAGTCGTATTCCGTTATACAGGGGCCATATATGGTGTTACTACAATAGTTTAGATGTGAAAGAACTAGGCTGTCACAGAGCATCGCTTTTAGTTCTCTGTTGAGAAAGTGCCTGTTTTGAAATAAAAGTCTGAGATTCATATATGATTTTTTCAGAACTTGTGAAACATGGTGAAAAAATCTCAATTGCTTATCAATATAGAGACCAAGATTTTTAATTACGTCTTGCAATGTAATTTTAGTGTTTTATATTTCTATATTTCGACTATAGTTGTTTGAGAAATATTCTCTGGCACTTCCTTTACCAAAAAGGATGGCAGTAGTCTTCTGGGGGTTTAACTTGAAAGAGTGGCTGTCAGAAAACTGCAATAGATTGTTAAGATCAAAATTCATGGCGGAAACCACTTGAGAACACTCTTCAGGATAAAATGAGGTAATCACAAGAAAAATACGTTACAGAACAGATGTTCATTCCTTGAATCTGCGTCATCGTGGATTGATCACAACTTAAAAAATTGAAAATTAATACTTTCAGAATCAGGTACAAGATATTTCTTCTGGATACGTGCTAATCATTTGCTGTGCTTGAAATTTTGGAGTTCATTGGTCGGGATCGGATTGTTGATGGCATGTGGTGACTGCATTGGCGGGTGCACTTGAATTATATTGAATTTTTGTTTGTTTTTAATATTAGCAGGGGGCTGAACTAGAATCACTTATGTGTTTTCAGACTCCTTTTTGGATAGGGTGAATGGTTTACCATATGTCTTGTTTGTGTAATTTTCAATAGGGCAAATAAATGATTATTATTATTATTATTATAAAGTTTTCTGCCCAGTTGTATTTTTTTGTATTTTTTTTTTGTGATCTTGAGGTAGGGAAAATGAACCTAACCTAACCTAACTCAACCCAACCTGAATGCGGATCGATGTTTGATTTTTTTATCAAATTTTTTTTTTATTTAAAAAAATTTTTTTTTTTACAACTTTTGGTAGGGAAAACGAACCTAACCTAACCTTGTTAAACTAAACTATATAGACTATATATAAGACTATATCAGAGCCGTATCCGAGGTAAATGGAGTATATTTATGAGTTTCATTTATTTTTTTTCTCGAAAATTACTGCCTCCCCAGAGCTGTAATTGAGACTGTAGTATCAGGAAGTTCTACAGATTCACTGTGCAAAATATTTTTAAAATCGGTGACGGGGCTATAAAATTTATAATAACCTAAAATGATAGATACAGCTGTAAATCGTCGGCATAATAGTGCTGATGGCATGATATAAAAGCGTTTGGAAACGTAAGCGTGTATATACAGAAAAGCAGCGGCGAGATTATAGACCCCTGTAGTACACCAGCAAAGACATTAAGAAATTCCGACCTTACTCCCCCATAGACCACCGCCTGAGACCTACCCTCCAAGAAGGCCGACATCCAACCAACCGCAGAGTCGGATAGGCAGATATGTCGAAGAACTGCTTTTAAAAGGCAATGATTTACTGTATCGAAAGCTCTAGAGTAATAATGCCTGAGAAGAGATACATGCGTTGAAAGCTCAATTGTCTAAGTCTGTTCATCATTGAGATTAATACAATATGAGAAAATAATGATATAACAATCAATCTATAATGTTTGTCTATGAGGGAGTGCAAAATCAATCAATCGATATAACATTTACTGCTTTGAGGAAGCAGGATTAGTGTTCATCAGAAAAATAGGATATACAATTGAAAAATTATGAGAATTAAAAGTACTTTGTATGAATGAAATCACTAATCCTTTGGTTCTGAGAAAGCAGAAAACTTGAGATCTTACTTGCTAGGTGAAACAGATGAAGAACTTGAGAATTTCATGTTTATGATGAGGAGATCAAACCAGTTGATTGGTTTCACCAATATTAATCGAGATCGCCCGAGGTGAAATACGTACTTAAGCTGTCAACTAGGTTCAATGTCTGAAATACGTGATCGTTGAACTATTTCAGAGAAGTTTACTTTGTTTTATGGGGAGAAAAGACTGATTTCCATTGTTCACCTTTGCGATGGAGAATTTTTCATTCATCTGAAACTTGAGAACAGTAATTAGAAAGAGCTATTATAGGTGAACATTTGAGAAGTGAAATGAACTGATTAAATGAATGAGATTAGTATGATAACATACTAAATCAGTTCGTTGGTTCGTTACATCCATGCTCTACAATATTGTGAACGATTGCGTGAATGTGGACAAATTATGCTGTATCATAATTTTATTGACAACTTTGCCGACGTTTCGGAGACACTTTCTTCTTTTTCAAGGCTACAAAGACAATCTTACATTAGGATGTTTCTGTTATGAAACAATGAATATGTGCTTACCGCGTTGATTTTTTAAATTTAGATCATTAGTTCGGAGAAGCATATGTGTTCTCACTTTCTATTTGATATTTTTCACTTAGTCCAAATTACGGTTCAGCTTGTTGTGTTATAATTTTTCCCATGTTTAGCAATTCAAAAAAGGGGAAATTAATTGGGTTTTTTCATTTATTTCAAACATCGTGACATTTCTGTCATGAAGAAAGAATTTCTGCAATGAATGGTTGATTCAAAAACCGGGAGCAGTACACTTAGCGTCCACTTACCATCGTTGGATTTTTTTGATATTTTACTGCTTCAGATTGATATTCATGTTGTCCTGAAGTCGTTTTTACGTATATGGATACAAAATACTAAAGGGTAATATTATATTTTCGCCTTTCAAAATTGGTTATTATGACATACGATTCAACTGATTCGCCATTTTGGGAATCGTTTCCTTTATCCCCGCACCCCATTTCCGATCATGAATGTCATTCAACATATATTTGGCGGCAGATTTGAATTATTGTGGTTGTCAAAACATATTCGATATTTTACATAGAAATGGAATTATAGAACTTGTAACATTATTCATGAGTTTTTGATTTCTGAATATCTTGTGACTGAAAAAATTATAATTTTTGTTTTAACTTCATTAAAATAAAATTTATTGATAATTAATGGATAATCGTTTATTATCGATAAAACTATAAGGGGGGTCCGGGGGTCCTCCCCCGGAAATTTTTAGATGTTTGAAGCTATTTGACCATTTCAAGCTATTGAGCTACTTTAAAACTTTAACTACTCTTTTGACTCGAAACCAAAACTACAACAGAACATCAATTGATTATCCAGAAGCTGACTAACTATTGTTAACTGTGGTTATGGTTGTTGACTGATAAAAATAGATTTTAATAAATTTTATAAACCCCGTCACCGATTTTAAAAATATTTTGCATATAGGACTACTGTCTCAATTACAGCTCTTGGGAGGTAGTAATTTTCGAGAAAAAAAATAAATGAAACTCATAATGAAGTAAATACTCCATTTACCTCGGATACGGCTCTGATATAGTCTTATATAGTTTAGTTTTACGAGGTTGGGTTATGTTAGGTTCATTTTCCCTACCAAAAGTTGAGAAAAAAATTGTGAAAAATTAAAAAAAAATTGGATAAAAAAAACATCGATCCGCATTCAGGTAAGGTTGAGTTAGATTAGGTTCATTTTGCCTACCTCAAGATAAAAAAAAAATTTTTTAAAAATACGACTGGGCAAGGTACTTTATAATTACCAAAAAATACCATAGACCAAGGAGGTGCGGCCGCACTACCCTTAATATGCGGTTGCTGTGCATGAGGGGCATTTCAAATTGTTAAAAATCAAGACAGGAATGAGTCTTTTCTCTTGAGATTCGATGAAGGCAATTCAATCAAATCGTCTATTTAATTTATTATTCATATTTTTTTTTAACTGCTATGACAACCCATAAGAAATTCGAACATTATAGTCTACTCACACTATTAAAATTAATTTTGATATTCAAAATTTAAGTAAGTTAGTAAGTGAGGTTGATTATGCGGAAATGGATGGCGACTTTGTCTGTGCCAAGATCAGTGACCTCTATGGACAATCTATGTTCACAAAATCCACGAATTTTATGTGCAACCATGACAGTTCTACTTCAAATTCTTCTCAACGAAATGATGCATTTTCAATATTGATTTTTTCGAGAACTACTGCGTATTCTCCGAAAATACTTCGGATTCGTGTATTTTAGATCATTTTTTCATCATCTGTTAAAGGAAAAATGCATATTTTTAGTGGACGTTATCTGCACTATCCCCCAAAAACCATTTAATTTTTTTCTCTGCTGCCCATAGAAGGACCACATGAAGATGTTCTTCTGATCACGTAGATGTCCTCCAAGATCCTCTGATATGAAATTTTTAGTAAATTTTTTTTTCTTACACGGGTGAGGTCAGGGTTTTATTTCTCTGGGGTTTTTTCCCTTTCCTCATTTTATCATACTACAGACCTGTATGGTTTTCCTGTGTTGCACTTACCCCAATTAGGTACTTTTTTGTTTCAATATGTATTGTATTATTGTAGCTCTCTCAATCAAAAGAATATATATATATATATATATATATATATATATATATATATATATATATATATATATATATATATATATAAGGATTTAAGAAAAAGAAAATTCTTTGCCTTTATGAAGGCACATCGAGAACATTTTTGAAACATAGATGAATTCAAAATAGTAATCATCAAAATGAATACCATTTTCAATTCCCAGGCTCAGAGATCTTTTATCATGAGGTTGGAGAAATGATATTAGATTTTGTCATATATACTGATGAGGCCCAACAAGGCCGAAACCGGTATATCTCTCATCTCAGTGACAAAATCTAATATCATTTCTCCAACCTCATGATAAAAGATCTCTGAGCCTGGGAATTGAAAATGGTATTCATTTCGATGATTACTATTTTGAATTCATCTATGTTTCAAAAATATATATATAAGGATGTTATATTTTATTGATAATAACAATCAGTTTCTGTTTCTCTGAAAACCAAAGTTCTTTTATTAGTTATTGAATACACTATTTACATTATTACAAAATTACCTGAAAACCAAAGAAACAACAATTAAAGTTTATTATTACCTGGCTTCTTTCAACTGAAATCTCGAAATTCTTCATGATCAATTTCTGATTGACGTTTCAAGTATTAGGAATGATCACAGATCATCAAAATATTCACCGAATTATTCTATAAACTTCAAAATTTGTCAATGAATCATCATTCTATATGATGGGGTCAACATGAAGAAACCCTCTTCACACCTCCCCCTCCCACCGAGAAAATTCTTATGGAATTTTTATCAGCTCTTAATTATTCTGGTATTAATTTTGTTATGTGGAATAGTCCCGTTTCTTCGTTCTTTTTTCCTGTTTTAATCCTAAATATAGTGTTTGATATTTTCTCTGATATTTTAAAAGGTTCGATCCTGAGTTCATCTAATTTTTTTCTGTTTAATCTATGTCCGTTTTCAATGTATACGGAGTCCCCTATATTGAATTCATGTTCTTTTCTGTTTTTGTCAAATAGTTTTTTATTATATTCGTGTGATTTTATAGTGTTATCTAGAGCTATTTTCCTATCTTTTTTCCAATCTTCTGCATTTCTAAGTTCTTTTAGTTCTTCAGGTAGCATATTTGTATTTGTCCCATCTAGTAGATATTTCGGTGTAAAACCCGTTACTGAGTGTTCTGTTATGTTATATTTGTCAATACATTCTCTTGCTATTGTCGTCCAAGCTTTCTTCTCTGTAGATTCATTGATTCTGCATCTTATTTTATTGACTATTGTTTGATTTAATCTCTCATTCAGGCCATTCGAGAAAGGTGCATTCAAGGCTGTGTAAATAAGTCTGATATTTTTCCCGTATAAAAAATTTTTGAATTCTTGAGAGTTGAGTCCTGGAATTTGATCTGTTAAAATTGTATCAATCTTGTCCATTTCTAGTGTGTTTTGAACTATCTTTATAAAATCGTTTGCAGCCTGAGTCTTTGAAGTACGTATGAATGCGTATCTTGTATAGTGATCAACTAAAAGATGAAGGTATCTTTTCGTTGACCTTTGACCACCAAACCCACCGATCTTATCAATCGACACTATCTCAAATGGCCTTTTTGCTGGTCCTAATTGAGACATCAACCCATACTTATCCTGACCTCTAGATTTATTTCTTTTACAAATATCGCATGTTTTGCATATTTTTTTTATGTTTTCTATTAATCTTTTTGAAGTATAATATGGGCATAATCTGCTTATGAGTTGATTTATGCCAATATGAAACCAATCTATACGTGTATTTCTTATTAATTCGATGCCCAATTTCTCTGATAATACTATCTTCTTTTTATTCTTACATTGTTTATAAATTATACCATGTTCATCTATTGTTTTTTTCTGAAGTTCTTTCAATGCCATATTTTCATCTTGATCTTTTTTTATTTCTTGAATCGTGATTGCATTTACTACCTTTAATGCTCCTTCAGTATTATCTATCGATTCCAATACTGGGTTCCTGCTAAGACAGTCTGCTTCAGTGTTGAGTTTCCCTGGTATATATTTAATATTGAAATCAAATTGAGATAGGTAATATGTTAGATCACCTAACTCTTCGTCTGTTCTTGCTTTTATGTTGAGGTTCTCTAAAGGTTTATGGTCCGAATACACTTCAAATTTTCTTCCAATCAACCAGTGTTCCCAATATTTTACCGCCTCTTTTATTGCTAAGCATTCCAAATATATAGCTTTCTTCCTTTTTTGCGTCTCATTTAATTTTTTCGAGAAGTAGGCTACTGGTTTTTCCTTTCCATTTTATTGTGTTTGTTTCAGTATTGCACCTATACCTTCTATTGAAGCATCTGTAAATATCTTAATAGGCAAATCTTTATCGAATATTTCTAGCACTGGTTGAGAACATAATAATTTTTTTATTTCTGTGAATGATTTTTCACAATCCACAGACCAATTGAATTTTACATCTTTTCTCAACAGTCTATGTAATGGATCTAGTATTGTTGAGATTTTCGGTATGTATTCGTGATAAAAGTTTATTTTACCTAGAAATTGTCTGATATTCTTCTGTGTTCTTGGAGTAGGAAAATTTCTTATAGATACTAAGTTGTCTTTGATTGGTCTTACTGTATTATTTTCTATTATATGTCCGAGATATTTAATTGAGTTGGATGCGAACGAGCATTTCTTCAATTTCAATCTAAATCCTTCTTTTATTATGGCTTCTAGAACTTGTTCGATATGAATGATATGATCTTCAAAAGTTTCTGAGAATATTAATAGGTCATCTATATAATTTTCTATGAAGTTCTTAAGATTATGTTTTCTTAGTATACTAGATAAAATCCTTTGGAAGATTGCTGGTGCTGTTTTTAAACCGAATGGTAGGCAAGTCCATTGATAGTGTCCTTCTTGTGTTATAAAGCCTGTTTTATTTCTATCTTCTATCCTTAGTGGTATTGACCAAAAATCAGAATTGATGTCCAGTGATGTGAAATATTTACAATTTCTAGCTTTAATTATTATGTCATCAATTAGTGGAAATGGTTGAGCTTGTGGTATCACAATTTTATTCAAATCTCTAAAATCAATGCATAACCTAGTCTTTCCCTCGTCTTTTTTTAATGCAAGAGTCACTGGTGCTGCAAATGGGCTATATGACTCTTCAATCAAATTTTTTTCTAATAGTTTTGCCACTTGCCGTTCTATTTCATTTCTGTCTTCAATTGTACATCTATATGGTCTTTTACTACAAAATTTATCAACTAAGAGATCTATTCTTGCTTCATAGTCTTTTACAATTCCTACATCATATTTATCCTTGGCAAATATTGTTTTGTATTTTTGTATCAATTGTTCAATTTTGATTTTTCTCTCCTCATCTAAATGATTCAAATCTATTTCAGAATCTTCTTCTTTAATATATTCATTGAAATTTACTCTTATCATGTCTTCTCCTGGTGATTGTTCTTGGCTTATATTCAGATTTTCATCTTGTCTTAATTTAAATTCTTTTATTATATCTAGGCCTATCAAAAAATCATGAAAATCTTCATTTTCTACAATAAACACGTCTACTTCTTTTTCAATATTGAAAATTTTTAATTTTATTTTTGTTAATCCTTTTGTGTGTGACACACCACTAATTGTTTTTAATTGTATTTTGTTCTTATCTTTATTGTTGTCATTTATAGTTTTTATAAATTTTCTATTAATCAATGAAACCTGAGAACCTGTGTCATAGATCCCTTCTATATTTATTTTATCTTCTAATACAATGTTTAATTTAATTAGTGGTGTGTTTATTCGTTTTTTGTTTCTTCATAAATTTCTACATCCAGAATAGAATTGTTATTCACCTTTTTATTTTTGTTGTTTTTTCCTCTATTTTCTTCCTTTTTCATGAACCAACATTTTTCATTGGGGTGGTATCTCACACCTTTGCCCAAATCTTCACACGTCTTACAAGGTTTCCTTTCTTCATATTTTTTTGATGAGAGTCTAATGTGAAGTTCCTTTGGAATTTTTTTTTGTTCACTAGAAATTCGAGTTGTCTCAGTTCATTCAATAGGTCTGTTGTTTCTTTTAATTCTGACTTATTTATTCTATTCAATATAAATTCTGGTAACCCAACTGCTATTAATGCTATAAGTGTTTTGATATCCATATCCTTATTGAAATCTATCAGAAGTTTTTCTTTTTTCAAAGCATAGTCAGTAAGCGAATCTTCTCGATATTTAAATGATAGTGAATAAGTAGCATTATTCCATCCATTATCTGTAAAGCATTCCAAAAATCTTTTCTTCCATTCTAACCAACCGGCATTTACTGTCAATCTAATGAGTGTAGATGAGTGCCAATCTAAACTTGGTTTGTCCAGAAATAATTTCAACAATTCAATTTTATCTTCACTTTTATCTATTTGAAATCTAGAGCACTCTTTTTCGAAGCTTTCCATCCACTGTTCAGCATTAGTGGTTTTGCTTGAAAATATTCCCACCAAAAGTTTTTCTGATATTTGTTTCAAGTTTTTTTCTTCACCTTTATTTTGTGTTGTTTCTATCAGTTTTTCTAATATCTCTTTTATATTATGATCTTGTGTTTTGTTTGCATTCTCTTCACTCAATTCCTCCAGATATTGACCTCCAAATTGTAGATTTCCATCTTCATCTATATATGTCTCCTTCAACTCCTTTGTCATTGTAATCCACACCTTCCTCATCTGATTTCTTCTCTTCAACGTATTATTAAGTTTCGTGAAATTGTTTGTTTTTCTCAATGCTACATGATCTCCTACATATCTTAATTCTTCTGGCAATACATATCTTTTTCCATCCTCTGTACAAATTGAGGATATGGCAATAACATTTGTTTTAGCATCTTTTGGTGAAGCAACTACCATAAATTCAAACTGTAACTTCGACATCATAAACAAAATTGTTGTTTTATAAGGATGTTATATTTTATTGATAATAACAATCAGTTATTGTTTCTCTGAAAACCAAAGTTCTTTTATAAGTTATTGAATACACTATTTACATTATTACAAAATTACCTGAAAACCAAAGAAACAACAATTAAAGTTCATTATTATCTGGCTTCTTTCAACTGAAATCTCGAAATTCTTCGTGATCAATTTCTGATTGACGTTTCAAGTATTAGGAATGATCACAGATCATCAAAATATTCACCGAATTATTCTATAAACTTCAAAATTTGTCAATGAATCATCATTCTATATGATGGGGTCAACATGAAGAAACCTTCTTTACATATATATATATATATATATAATATATATATATATATATATATATATATATATATATATATATGTAGAGGAATTAAGGGCATTCGACTGATATAGGGTTTCAAGATTACTCTTTATTCATCATCGAGCTTTCCTTTTTTGTTCCTTCTTCAGGGTCACTACAAATATTTAAAATTCAGTTAAAATACAAAACAATACAAAATTTCAAAACAATTACTTACAGAATCTGAGGTTATTATCCCAAAATAAAACTTTCATTAACTTATGTAAAAATACGATTTAGATATGTAAAAGATAGAGTATTAATGTCATCGACATTTGTCAATCACTTTTCACGGTAAAAATCGAAAGATATTCTGAAATTTTTTATGATTCGTCCACAGGACCATTGTGAAACTCTTCTTTTTTGTGGTTTGAATATGTTAATAAATATGTGTATACGGTAACGAAGCGAATTTCGTCACTAAGAACATACTGTATATTTTCCAACTGTTTCTAAATTCAAACACGAAATTATTTCTAATTTCGTATTGTGACGAGGTGAACTTCGTTACTCTAATCATCCTGTATAATTTCCAACAATTTCACATTCAAACATAAAATTATTTCGAGTTTCATATAGTGAAAATCTAATAGCCAATTTCAGATTTCTACCTATGTAGAAAAAACTTACGTTCGCCGTAGTCGGCGACGTTATCTGTACCATATGTGTTTTTTGTGCGAAGCGGCAATTGTTTTCACGATATCCGGGACTCGAAATATTCCCCCTTCAACCGACCTTATAAATTCGGCAGTTTTCAGGAGGACAGGCAGTTCTTCGAGTTCTTCGATAGTTTTTCGAATTCTGATAGCTAGTTCGCAGTTTTCGAGTTTTCAGCTCTGAGAGTTCTAGAATATTCCGTTAGTTGAGTTTTCCGAGTGGTTAATTCCGAGGAGTTTTGTGCCATTTGTAATTCCTCACATTTCGAGCGTGAAATTCTTCAGACTGCGATTTCGGTATTCCCAACGAACGAGATAGGACTCAAGTGTTGTGTCGAGACCAGGAATCCACAGGATTGGTAAGACCCATCTTATTCACCTGTCTACGTGGCCGGCAAGTTTTCCTGTGCTGTTCGACAGGGGGGGCGATATCCGGAATTTATACTTTCTCGTTATTTTTTTTTAACATTACATCTCGTAGTCTACGTTTAGGCCCTGGTGGTAGAGGTTTCATTGAGTTGATACTCTTTCACCCCTCAGTTAGAGTCAGCCTGGGGGTTTTCGCTTGGTTGTTTCCCCCTTTCGGAGGATCACCAGACAGACTCTTCAATCTTGAGGAAAAGGGGCCGGTGTCCTTATTTCCGGGTTCGCGGACCTTCTCGCCAGATATACCCATCTTCTGTTCTCCAACTCATTTTTGTTAGGTGCGCCAATACGCGCTAGACCTGGGATACTGCTACGCAGTATTTCTTCGCGTAGTCTACGTTTAGGCCCTGGTGGTAGAGGTATCATTGAGTTGATACTCTTTCACCCCTCAGTTAGAGTCAGCCTGGGGGTTTTCGCTAGGTTGTTTCCCCCTTTCGGAGGATCACCAGACAGACTCTTCAATCCTGAGGACAGGGGTAAATTTCCCTATCCTTCCCCACTACAGCTGTCATCTGGCCAGCGAATTTCGCAACGTTCGTGCAAACTCCATTTTGGCAGGCGCGCCGACGTGCGCAGTCCTGGGTTTCCTTTGCGCCTGTCTGGGGGGAATATTGGACAGAACTCTTCGAGTCAAGGGGGAGGGGACAGTAGATCGCGTGCGCACGCAGGACAGGACAACTTGTTGACAGGTAGACAGGGTGTACCGCCTTTCACCCGCTACATTGTATGCTTTTCACTGGTAATCAAGATAATTAAGTTACTGGCTGTCGCTCTCATACTAAACTGCTTTCAAATCACGCATTTTAACAGCTTTACATACGCCGCCCGCTCACCTCGCTTCATTTTATTCCGTCTGTCATTTCTGTTGAATTTTCTTTGTAGCTATTTTGTGTATATTGTTAACTTTGCTGCTTTTTACCTCATTCGTTTTATTGTAGCACCGTCAATAAATTGCAGCATTGCACGTGACATCAAAGAGTTTTATTTATTTAGCTCAAAGTCGCTCCTCTTCAGTGGAAAAAAATAATATCATATCAATCGCTACCATCCCAGATTGAATCGAACCTTGTCTCCAACTGTAGGAAAGCTACCCAGGTGGACAACTGTGAGCGACGTGAGGAATTGCGACTTTATAAAACCCATTGCAATTGGCGCCCGAGTAAGCTTGGAAAGGTAGTGGTAGGGGTAAGTCGCAACCCAGAGAAAAACGCCGTCACAATTTGGCGCCCGAGCAGGGACCTAATTTCTTCACAATAAGGCCGAACAGAAGGGTTTTTAGGGTTGACATGGAGGTGAACAGGTTGAGAGCTGAGGAGCTGAGATGGGAGCTGAGAGCTCGTGGCTAGCGGGTCGGAAGGACTGTCCAGGAAAACCGAATGAAATTGAGGAGGGCGCTGACGCAGAATGCGCAGTTCTGTCCCGTAGACAGAGACATGGAAGAGGAATTGGAAGACGCAGGTCGAATCCTGAGGAGCCTGGTGGAACAGGTTCAGGAGTTCGACGAAGATAACGCTAGGAATGAGGAATCCCGCATCCGGAGTAGGCTCATCCATTTCCAGAACCGTCTGAGTCAGATGAGGCCGATGACAGCGGAGGAGAGGAAAAAGGCCAAAGAGCTCACTGAGTTGTGGAGGCAGACGGACGAGATGCTGAGAGACGCCGTACTGCTGGCCCAAGCCTGGGCCACTCTGAGCACGCCGTTGGGTGCTGAACGCTGATTTCTTTCGAGGATCCTCCACTGGATAACTCAGGAGCTGTCAACTCTGAAAGCGGAAGCGATTCCGAGGAGGATGCTGAGGTCGCGCCGGACCCAGGCAGGGAGTCAGAAGCTGTTCGGAACCACTCTCAGCTGAACCGAACAGGACTACTGGAGAACCAGGAGGGAGGTCTTTCGTTGAGTTTCTTCCGGAATTTGCACGACAGGGCTTGTGAAGCTGTTCGTCGCCGGCTGAACTTCACAAGTTTCTGGGGAACAGGTGACCACGGAAGGTCTAGATCGCCCGTGCCAGGAAACCGGAGGGCGGTAGCTGAATCAACTCGACGGATTTCGTTCCCGTTTCTGGAGCCAGAGGAAGTGAGGCCAACCGAGGAAATCGGAACATATACGGTTGCACCGAGAGAACGAGACCGTACCAGCGAGTCGGAGAGATTGCCTTAAGGTCGAACCGGAGAGGATGTCCGAACGAGATCGGATGGGGCATTCCAACAGCAACATAGTCAGCCATTTATACCTGTGTATAAGTGGAACGTGCACTTCGACGGGTCGGCAGATGTGGACGCTTTCCTACAGGAGGTGGAGCAGTTAGCGGTGACTCGCAGAGTTACGCAGCAATGTCTGCTGGATTCGATCTTCGAGCTGCTGCGGAAGGACGCTAGGGACTGGTACATCCCTAGGAGAGGGTGTTTCAACGATTGGGAGGACTTCAAAGAGCAACTTCGTGAAGCTTTTCTCCCCCTCGATTACGAGGAAACCCTCCTGGAAGGGATCAGGAAACGTACCCAAGGAGAAGGCAAAAAACTATTACTTTTCGTCACCAGGATGCAGAACCTCTTCCTGAAGCTTACCGCAAAACGACCCTCCGAAGAAGAACAGGTGGCCATAATCAGGAAGCGGCTGTTACCGGCGTTCCAGAAGGCGTTGGCCTTCCAGGAGACGAAAACTTACGCACAACTGCTGGCCAAAGAAAAGGTGTTCGAGCTGGTTCAGTGGAATACCGACCAGTACATTCCACCCCCGAGTCGAAAAGGGCTGATTGATGATCCACACCTGGTATATGAAAGCCCCTGTCGAGGACCGTCACAGACGCTGACTGTCGAGTCCCCATCGCCTGTGACGCAAAAGGCACCAAGAGCGTCGCCTAGGATCGACGCAGAGCCGCCAGGCAGGAAGTCCGACTCGACTCAGGCCCAGTCCGACGAACCGCCACGCCGCGAGAAGAAAACTGTTCGTTTCGCTAATGTAAGGGCTGATAGGATGCAGTGTTGGCGTTGTGGAGAAATGGGACACTTTAGGAGAGAGTGTCGAGCGACGCCGAAGATTTTCTGTTCCCGATGTGGAAAAGAAGGTGTCATGTCCAAGGATTGCCGATGTTCGGAAAACTAGAACGGAACCGCCTCGCGGGGAGGAGACAGTTCTGTTCGACAGCATCCCCAACCCAGCAACCTAAGCAGTCGCAAGACATCGGCCAATTGTCATCGTTCGCATCGGGCAACAACCCGTGAGAGCCCTGTTGGATACTGGCGCATCCAGGTCATTCCTGAGTAGCAGGGCGGCAGAGGCCTGCCGTAGGATATTCGTTTGGCCGTCTGCAGTTTCAGACGTGTTGGCCACCGTGGCTGACGGGAATTCAGTCGCCGTTGAAGAGGTGTACGAGCCGAGAATACTGTTCGGAGAGGAGGAGGTCAAAGTCCGGCTTTATTTGGTGCCCAATCTACCTATAGATCTCGTTCTGGGAATGGACCTACTGAGTTTCCACGACTTCAGGATCGATTTGAAGACAGCGAAATGCTATCTGAAGGGCGAGTTGTTGGAAGGAGCTGTTTCTCCAGCCGTCATCCTGCACAACTCGTCGATCAGTTCCTTGGGCCAGAGGGAGGAGCAAGTTCTCCGGAAGTTCCTGGAGCAGGAGCTGGCAGGATTTGATCAAGTCGAAGGACTGACCAAGATGGCAAGACACGAGATCAAGATCAAACCAGGAACTGAGCCGATCAAGCAGAGATACCGTCCGTGTAACCCGAAGATGCAGGAGATAATCGACCAGGAAGTTGACCGGATGTTGGAGGAGGGTATCATAGAACCCTCGAGATCCCCATGGAGTTCCTGTGTCGTTATCGTGAAGAAGGCTAACGGAAGTCCCAGGTTCTGCATAGATTTTCGAGCGGTGAATGAGGTCTCGATAAAGATGCGTACCCGATGCCGTATATCGCCGGCATACTGGACAAACTCAGGCGTGCAAAGTACATCTCTACGTTAGACTTGAAACAGGGATACTTGCAGATTCCCCTCACGAAGGAGAGTAAGCTCATTACCGCTTTCGCTGTGCCTGGAAGGGGTTTGTTTCAGTTCCGGGTTATGCCGTTCGGCCTTCATTCTGCCGGCGCGACGTTCCAGAGACTTTTGGACCGTTTTATCGGTCCGGAGCATGGACCCGATTGCCTTTGCGTATCTGGACGATATAGTGGTCTTGGGAGAGACTTTCGAGGAGCACCTGGAGAACTTGAAGGTGGTGTTTCGTCGCCTCCGGGAGGCAAACCTCAAGATAAACCCTGAAAAGTGCGAGTTCGTGAGAAGTTCTCTCAAGTACCTAGGCCACGTGATCACCGCAGAAGGAATCGCAACCGACCCTGACATGATTGCTGCCATCAATTCCATGAAGCCACCGAGGAATGTTCGCGAACTTCGCCGATTCCTGGGAGTGGCGAGCTGGTACCGAAGATTCGTGGACGATTTCACGAAAATAGTTACGCCACTCACGTTGTTGCTGAAGAAGAAACAGAGTGGAAATGGGATGATGCGCAGCAGCAGGCTTTCGATGCGCTGAAGAGGTGACTCACCGAGTCACCGGTGTTAGCCTGTCCGGATTTTTCTCAACCGTTCACGCTGCAGACTGACGCATCCGAGAATGGCCTCGGAGCGGCCTTAACCCAAGTTTGTGATGGACGCGAACGGGTGATCGCCTACGCCAGTCGCACTTTGAATGGTGCCGAGAAGAACTACTCGGTGACGGAGAAGGAATGCTTGGCCATTGTATGGGCCATAGACAAGATGAGGCCATATTTGGAAGGTTATAGGTTCACCGTTATTACCGATCACATGAGTTTGCGGTGGCTGCAGTCTATAAAATCTCCATCAGGTCGGATTGCAAGGTGGTGTGTCTTCCTGCAGCAATATGATTTAGAGATCAAGTATAGAAAAGGTGCCCTGAACCGAGTAGCGGACGCCTTGTCGAGAGATCCCCTACCGTCCGAAGAACAAGTTTATGTGACCGAGAACCCGATCAGATGCCCCTGGTATGTCAAGAAGTTCCAGGAGGTTTCGAAGAACCCCTCAGATTTTCCGGACTACAGGATCCAAGAAGGAAGGTTGTACCGGCATTTCTGGAGTTCAGATGACTTCACAGAAACTGAGATGGGAAAACCCTGGAAACTGTGCATCCCTACTGAAGACCGTCAGTCTGTTCTGCAGGAGAATCATGATGTGCCAGTAGCCGGCCACTTGGGAGTAGCGAAGACCATAGCTCGAGTGGCCCAGAACTACTACTGGCCAGGGATGTTCCGTGAAGCGGCCCACCAGCGAGCCGTGGTAGACCGTCAGTACGGATCTGGTAGGACCTTTACCACGTTCGAAGAAGGGGAATACTTACCTGGTTATGTTCCAAGATCGCTTCTCAAAGTGGATCGAATCAGACCTCTTCGAGCAGCTACAGGCAAGGGAGTATTCCAGGCTTTTTACGACCTGGTGGTGTTGAAGTTTGGATGTCCGAAGACCGTAATAAGTGACAACGGGTCACAGTTCGACGGCCGCCTATTCAAGGGGAACTTGAAGAGTTTGGGCATTCACCACCGATTCGCTCCTGTATACTATCCGCAGTGCAACCTCGTGGAAAGGGCGAACAGGACGATCAAAACCATGATTGCGCAGTTCTGTGAGCAAGATCATCGCTCCTGGGATGAGCATCTTGGAGAACTGGCGTTCGCGTTGAACTCTGCCAAACATGAATCTACCGGATTCACACCGGCGTTCCTGAACTTCGGCCGGTAGCTCCGCTCTCCCGAAACGAACCGTCGTACCGAAGGAATGAGGGATGTTGCAGAGAATTCGACCGAAGAACCACCTGTCCGAGGGGTAGACCAGTATGCGACCCGTCTCAAACGACTACGAGAGACGCGGGAGTTTGTCAGGCTCCGGTTAGACCGAGCTTTTAATCAGCAAAGCCGTTATTACAACCTCCGGAGGAGGGAGTGGTCGTGCCGGATCGGAGACAAGGTGTTGCGCCGGGAACATCTGTTATCGTCGGCGGTTGGCAGTTTCGCGTCTAAGTTGGCCCCCAAATATTCCGGTCCGTATACGGTTGTATAGGTAGTGTCTCCCGAAGTTTACGATTTGAAAGATGCATCGGGAAAATACCTTCGTCATATCCACGTTAAGGATTTGAAACCGTTCTGCGAGAGCGAGGTGAGCGATCATCCGGCGACGGCCGCGGGTTCCCGCGAGATGAGGGTGGAAGGCGTCCATAATCCGACCAGCGCAGACCCGTAGTATCCCCGTCTGTTTGCAGGAAGATGTCTGAGCCCGTAGCGATGGTGCCGTCCGTCCCCGCTGGAGAAGGGCCAACCCCAGAAAACGAGGTCCGTGGCTCGCACGACCTGCGGAAAGTTCTCGTCCTGGGAGAAGGGGGATTCGGCAGAGTATACGAGGTAGCAAAGGGGCACTCAAGGTTCCCCCTGAAGGTGACCCCTCTCGACGACATCTCTAGGACGAAGCTACGGGAGCTCCAGGCGCTGGAGCATCCGAACATACTGCGCTGCCTCTTCCAATACGAGGAGAGTGGTAGGCTACATTTGGGGATGGAACTGATGGAGGGCGATCTGTTTGAGCTGGTGCAACAGAGAGGACCACTGCCCGAGTTCACATGCCGAAGTTACATGGGTCAGACCGCCGAATCCTCCATCGGGACATCAAGCCCGATAATTTTTTGATCAGGGGCCCGAGAGTTTGCCTGGCGGATTTCGGGATGGCCTGTCGCCTTCCCCAGCGGGTTATGAAGGTCACGCGCAGGGCTGGTACTCCCCCCTTTTGGACACCGGAAGACGTCCGAAGGCGGCCTTTTGGACTGCCCGCGGATGTGTGGGCCATGGGGTTGGTGACCCTGTATTTGGCGACCGGGGAGCTGCATTTCCTCACCGAAGAACTCCAAGGAAGTAAGGTACGAGGGGAAGGAGCTGCGAGACGTCTCGGCGGAGCTGCGCAGAGATATCCAGGCGATGCTGATGGTTGACCCGGCGCAGCGCCCGACGGCCCAGTGGGGGGAGATCCACTTCCAGCGACGGGAACCCCCTTCAACAGTGGTCGAGCGGACCGCTACGAACGGGCCGTCCGGTCTTGGACCCCACCGAGTGGAGAAAAGCTTCGTGGAAGCGTTTGGGAGGCAACACGAGAAGGGCTGGACGCCGAGTGTTCGGCGAAGGTAGTTACGGTACCGACCGCCGGGGGTGACGGTCCGACTGCACGCCAGGTTCGTGTTCCCCGACGGCCACACGCGGCGGATTTGGATTCCCCGGGCCTAAGACCGTAGTAGAAGTGTAGGCCGTAGAGTGGGCGTGCCTGGGACGAGCCCGAGGTAATATTATTAATATAGTTTGGAGTTTCAGATAGTGATGTCCCGAGCCGAGTGGGATCTCATCGCCGCTGGATTGGTGGAGTCTATGCCGGCCAGCTTCGATGAATTGGTGGAGGAGAACTACCGGCGCTGGGTCGAGGAACGCCGGGAGGCCGCCGTCAGGGAGACCCCCCCGACTATTTACCGCCAACCTACGCCACCCATGAGATACCGACCGGAAGAGGTGCCTCGGGCGCTACCCAAGGAACGACTGAGACGACGCAGGCGTGCGCGGGAGATCGCGTCACGGAGTGGCCAAATGCGCAAACGGGCCAGAGGCCGGGTTTCTTCGCCAGAGCGACGGGAGAGAAGGAGACGCCGGACACGCCAGGAGAGACTGTACCAACGACCCAAGGTTGTTCTGCTCGAGATGCGGTCGCCTGGGAGTTATGTCCAGGGAGTGTTCCTGCCCGAAGCCGCCTGCCAAGGAGCCCACGTCCCCAACGAACCTGCACGAGGGGTCATCGAACGCCGGGCGGGACCCTGGCCAAGAGGGGGGGCCCAGCGGAGCGAGTACAAGATCAGTGGGGGTCCAGTGCGACCTTCTACGACCCCTGACGAACCTCCAACCCTGGCCGTTGGAGATTCGTCCGGGAGTGCTATTGGCTCTGTGCCAATAGTCCGCCAAATGGCGAGGTGGCTGGCGACGATGAGGTTAAGTAAAAAAAAAAACTTTCGTTTTTTTTCGGTTTTTCGGTAAGTGGAGGGGGTGTTGTGAACTTGTTCAGCATTTGTTTTGGGTATGAATTCTCCTGAAAGATCCTGTGTAACTTCTTGATGTTATTATACACAAAATCTGGGTGGCAGATTCTCCGGATTCTGTTTTTCATTTCTGTGATACAATTTATCTTCATGCTTATTGGATGCTCAGATTTGAAATGAATAAACTTATTTGAACATGTCTTCTTCTGATACCAATCCAGTATATATATATATATATTCTTTTGAATAAGAGAGCTAAAATAATACAATAAATGTTGAAACAAAAAGAACCTAAGCTGAGGTAAAAAAAGGAACGGGGTACCACAACATTCTTCGTATGATACTATAGTATCATACGATACTTTCATCACCAGTATCATACGATACTATAGAGCCAGGGGAAAAAACCTCAGCCGAAAAAACCTGTCTCCCCGTTAAAAAAATAAAATAAAATTGTTGTATCTGAATATTCTATATAGAAGGACATCACGATCAGCGGGACGGCTCTTAGGAGGAAGGATTTCCAAACACAAACTCCAACCTGAAAATAAAAAAAGACAGAACAGCAAGAGAATTCAATTTATACTTCATCAAATTGATCTGAAATTTTCAACCCATTGCAAAAATGAGTTTGATATATTGTGTATGGCTCTAATGCCATCTTGGAATTTATAAATCGAACAATTATTAATTAGGTGTTCAACTGTTTCCTCTGATTCACCACATTCACAATTAGGACTATCAACCGAATTCCACTTGAAAAGCATGCTGTTGGTACGACCATGACCTGTTCTTATTCGATTAAGAAGGGACCATATTCTCCTGGGAAGGTTAAAACCAGGAACTTTATTCGATGGATCAGATATTAGATCTTTATTAGATAAAGAACATACATCCCATTCGGATTTCCAGATTTCGTTGTAGCTGAAGTTCGAATTCAGAAAGTTATTCGACCAAATAGGTTTACGAGATTTCAGTCTTGGAATTCTATTTTCTGGAACGTAGGAAAGTAGTTTGATTAATTCATCCATCCTGCAAACTCTTGTTTCTAAAAATGGAACAGAGTTGTTCTCATCTTCACTTTCGATAGTAAACTGGATATGTGAATCAAAACTGTTGAAAACATAGAGTATCTCATCAAATCCTCTACACGGTATTGCAACTATCAGGTCATCAACAAATTTTTTTAAGAAAAACACTTCAAAAGATAATTTTGGGATAGAAATGTCTAATAAGTGATCCATAACATAAAGGGATAATATTGGGCTAAGTTTTGAACCCATAGCACAACCAAATGTTTGTATATAATATCTTCCTTCAAATGTGAAATAATTATTAATTAATAAAAATTGAATGATCTCTATGAATAGTGTTTTAGGTACATTACATGTTCTTCAATTATGTTCCATTTAATCTCAATGACGTTTATCACTAGTTCTTTATAGATATTACTGAATAGGTTTACTACATCTAATGAAGCTACTCTATATCCTTGTGGAATAACCATGTTGTTTATAAACGATGCAAATTCAAATGAATCCCTTATGTAGTAATCATTGTTTTGGTTATAAGCATCTGAGAGTATTTTTGCTATGAATTCAGCCAGTGTTGACATTGGGCTCTGTATGCTTGCTACTATAGGTCTTAGTGGATATCCTGTCTTATGTATTTTGGGATTTCCATATATTTTCAGGCATACTGTATTGTAACATTTCATAGCTTTTTCTTGTTCTTTACTTATTGAGTTCAATTCAAATAGTTTTGTTATGTACTTATTGCATTTTGTCTGTACTGTTGAGGTAGGATCTCTTGGAATTTGTTTGAAATCGGTTGAATTTATTAGTGTGTACATTTTCCGAATATACTCATCTTTGTCCATCGTGACAGTAACTGAGCCCTTGTCACTATTTAAAACTATCAAATTCTCGTTAGTTTTTAGGAATTCTCTAGTTGCTTTATGTGGCTCTGTTTGGTAGTTTACTACATCGTTAGGTATTTGTGTTGAAGAAATATTCTTGAACCATCTATCTTGAGTGTTGTATTTAAATACTGAGGTTTGTTCCAGATTATTAATTTTTCTGATGTTATTGTCTTTGGTCCTGTGAAAATGTCTGTTATATTAAATGTGCTGTCTTCTCTTGAATTCTTCAAGTACTTTTTGTGGTATGATGTCATGCAAGCTCTCCATTAAAACTGTGTTTCTTTTTTCTAAATTTGTAATTTTCAGATTGACATGATTGATTTCCAGGCGGGCAAGATTACTCTTTATTCATCACCGAGCTTTCCGAACTATTTTGTTCCTTCTTCAGCTCGGTGATGAATAAAGAGTAATCTTGAAACCCTATATCATTCGAATTCCCTTAATTCCTCTACATATTGATAGTACGACTGTGAATTTAAATACATATTTTATAATGGGATTTTATGAAGACATAGCTACAACTTATGGACGTGAAAATGCGACAAAACTCAAGAAATGGAGAAGTAATAACATCAAACTATCATCTGCTCGTAATAGAAGAGTATTTTTGTTAGAATGTAAAAGAAAGAATATTGTACCAAATCATGTTAACCACAGAAGGAACAAAATAGTTCCGAAAGCTCGGTGATGAATAAAGAGTAATCTCGAAACCCTATATCAGTCGAATTCCTTTAATTCCTCTACATATTGAAAGTACGACTGTGAATATATATATATATATATATATTAGACTGATTCAAAAAAATCGACTTTTTTTGTTTCCACGAAACCCCCCCCGAATTATCTTCAGGGTATCGAAAAAAGACCTCTGTGAAAATATCAGCTCCAAATAATAACATTTAGAGGTCGCTCATCAATTATTTCTATTTTCCCTACTAATAGCAGGGGAAAAATTTCTTTTTTCAATAAAAAATTCCTAGAACACAAACGAATAGACGGATTTCTTTGTGTGATACATTTTCGTGTAGACAATAAGATACACTACAAATATGTCCCTTACGATATTTCGATAAAACGGCCTCTTCAAAAGTTATTCGATTCGATGCTTATATTGAGGTATTTTTGAAGAAAAAAATTATTCAAAAAAATCGACTTTACTTGTTTTCACGCAACCCGCCTTCTAATCATCTTCAGGGCATCGACAAAAGGCTTCTGCGAAAATATTAGCTTTGAATATTAATATTTAGAGGTCGCTCATCGATGGTTTCTATTTTCGCTGCTGATGGAAGGAAAAAAAATAATTTTTTCAATAAAAAATTTTTTGTTCACGAACCAATAGACGGATTCCACTATATGATACATTTTATTGTAGGGAACTAGATACTCTACGAAAATGTTCCATACGATATCTCGATAAAACCACTTGTTCAAAAGTTATTTGAAGTTTTTTTTTTCCAAAATACCTCAATATAAAGTATTGATGTAGAGGTATTTAGACGAAAAAGTTCGAATAACTTTTGAACGAGCGGTTTTATCGAAATATCGTATGAGACATTTTCGTAGAGCATCTAGTTCCCTACACGAAATTGTATCACACAGTGGAATTCGTCAATTGGTTCGTGAAGAAAAAATTTTTTATTGAAAAAAGAAAATTTTTTCTTGCTATCAACAGGGGAAATAGAAATCATCGCTGAGGGACCTCTAAATATTGATAATCGAAGCTAATATCTTCACAGACGCCTTTTTTCGATACCCTGAAGATAATTAGAAATAGAGTTTCGTGAAAACGAACAGAATCGATTTTTTTGAATATTTTTTTCTTCAAAAATACCTCAATATTAGCATCGAATTGAATAACTTTTGAAAGGGCCGTTTTATCGAAATATCGTAATAGTCAATTTTGTAGAGTATCTGATTGTCTGCACGAAAATGTATCACACAATGAAATCCGTCTATTCGTTTGTGTTCTAGGAATTTTTTATTGAAAAAAGGAATTTTTCCCCTGCTATTAGCAGGCAAAATAGAAATAATTGATGAGCGACCTCTAAATGTTATTATTTGGAGCTGATATTTTCACAGAGGTCTTTTGTCGATACCCTGAAGATAATTAGGGGGGGGGGGGTTTCGTGAAAACAAAAAAAGTCGATTTTTTTTAATCAGTCTAATATATATATACAGGGTGAGTCGGGAGGAACGGACCAAACTTCAGGTGTGTATTCTATAGCTCGAAATAATATAAAAAAACTCATATGTTGTTATCCGATTTTCATTTGTTCTCAAACTACAGAGTCATTATAAAAAACAACTTTTTCTATATTTGAATAGTTTCATTTATAGCATTATTTTAATAAATGCACGAAAATCCCGCCATTAACCTCGAAACACATTCGTCTGCGAAGGTGTCTCGATGCTTTTCTGATTGATTCGTGATTTTCTTTAAAAAGAAATGCCGTATTTCTAATGCGTCGAATTAGAGCATCCCGAGTGTCAACTTTAACTTTGTATACTTCGTTCTTGAAGGAGCCCCACAAACAATAGTTCAATGGTGTGAGGTTTGGAGATCTTGGAGGCCAACTAATACGACCACAGCGACCAATACATAGTCCGAGAAACTCTTGATCTGAATATTGGTTGACCTTATTTAAATATTCTAATTACCCTATAGTTTGAAAACAAATGAGAATCGGATAACAACATATGAGTTTTTTGGAATTATTTCGACCTGCAGAATACACACCTGAAGTTTGGTCCGTTCCTCCCGGACTCACCCTGTATATATATACAGGGTGAGTCTTTGACTTGTACATATATTTCAAAGGTTGATTCCTACGGTCAAAAGAAGCATATTTTGTCTCTTCCATTTTTGCCGATTCGGCTCGGTTGGAAAGATACAGGCTGTTGAAAATGCATATCGAATGAAATTATTTTCAGAATATAGGTTTTTATTAATGTGGCAAATCTTCTACGAACACGAAATTTCACTCACATGTTATACTTTTTTCATTATGACCAATATATACCTCAACATTCCATAATTATACCAGAAACTCTATTGTCACAACTTTTGAAAGTAAGTTGGATACTATTTAATGAATATTTCGCCATTTTGGAAAATAAAAGTATTCTTCATGAAATCTCGTGAAATACACATTCTTCGAGTTATTTATGATTTGAAAAAATCTATATGAGCGAAATTTAAAAAATTGGTTACTGGTAGATCTAATGTTCAGAAAAACTTTATTGTTATGTTTCCAGGGGAGGCATAGCTCATTATGAAAGTTTAAAATGGCCATATCTTTTTATGTAAGCTGAATCGGAAAAAATGGTATAAGAAAAAAGTATTTTTTTCGACCTGAAGAATCTATGGTTTGAATATATGTATATATATATATATATATATGGAAAAAAATCTAATGGACATATATATATATATATATATATATATATATATTCTTATGAAAAAGAGAGCTAAAATAATACAATAAATGTTGAAACAAAAAGTACCTAAGCTGAGGTAAAAAAAGAACGGGGTATCATAACATTCTTTGTATGATACTATAGAATCATACGATACTATCAACACTTGTATCATACGATACTATACAGCCAGGGGAAAAAACCTCAGCCGAAAAAACCTGCCTCCCCGTAAACAAAATAACATAAAATATCAGGAAAATCTTGAAAGACATCAGTGTGATCATCTTCATGATATCCGTCGATGGTCTCGGATACACAGATTCTTCCCAAAACGACTCGTAATTCTTAATCTGAAATGAAAAAAGACAAAAGCAGAAAAGAAACCGATTATTCAGACTAAATCGAAGGCATTTTGGAAATGCATTTGCTACTTTAAAAAACATCAGCATTAAGATTTCTTGGCCAAATAATGTTCGGAGGTTTATAAATATTTATGACAGAAATGTCACAAAATTTGAAAGAAATGAAAAAAAGAACTTCATCAATTTCCCCTTTCCGAATCTGTTGAAAGTTACGTAACTGATAATTTTTCAACATAACAAGCTAAACTTGTAAAAAATCAATTAATACACATATATATATATATATATAATTAGAAGAATGATTAATAATGAGGGATTTGTAGAATACATGGAAAAAAATCTAATGGGCATAACCCTCAAGGATGCAAAATAACCCTCATCAGTACGGTGAAAAGATGTCTACGGTTATTTTTCATCCTTGAGTGTTATGTCCATTAGATTTTTTTCCATGTATTCTACAAATCCCTCATTATTAATCATTCTTCTAATTTATATATATATATATATATATATATATATATATATATATATATATATATACGCATTAGACTATCTTTACCAAGCCCGCCATAAGACACAGGTGAAGTGAAGCCAGGGTGTGCGGTGATACAAGGGGGTGTGTATAATTTATACATTTGGGAGTACGTATCACAACCCATTAGAAGCCTGTCATATGGTAATGCCATACCAAGCCTATTTGTGTAGAAAATAGATGATTCACGGTCTATGGCAAGCCCGAACAGTGTTGCCAAAATATTCCAGTTGCGTCTGAATTATTCCGCTGTATTATTTTCGATTTGTTTCATATTCAGATATATACATACGGCCAACCGAAGCCACGAGTTGAGTCATTAGTTGTACAGTGAGGGTGATACCATTTCATCATCGATTTGATATCCTCGGATACCACGAGAGCTGTTTTTCGGAGAATGAAAGATAAGGAAAACACTAGGATTATTTTCTGTGAAATATTGTTTCAAATCTTCATGTAGTGAAAAGAATTCAAAATTTTCTTTATTCACCAACTTCAATGTCATTTCAAGTCAATTACTTGAAAAAAGCTTTTACGTCCGTTGCGTACGTCATAAGTTTCATGCGAATACTGGATGAGACCTACTATTCAAAACTCATTATATTTCGTGGATCAAAAAAATAGATACTCGAACGACACTTATTCCTTTTTTTCAAATACAGGTATCCCACCAATTCCGTTCGTTGTATTATTTTTGGAAAGGAATCGAAATTCACATTTGAAATTTCGAGATCCGGTTGGACTGAAAGTAACACTTTCCACTCTTCAAATCGGAATGAAGCTCTGTTTGATCACGGATAACTTAAATTTGAAAAGTGAGGAATAAAAAAGATGTTTTTGTGTAAATGCTTGAAATTACAAGTCATGATGCAGTGGATACCGTGAGTCTCAAAATTGATGACAACGAGAAGTCATAATTGAATATATTGCGTTGAAAGATATTGTAGGTGTGCACATATCACAATTAAAATAAAATCCTCATTTTTTGAGAAATACTTGGAATCAATTTCCTCGGTCATATTTCGAATTTTGTTTTTTCAAACATACAAACAGCAGTGGCGATTAGCTGTTACGTTTCTTTTGTTAAAAACATTTTTAGTCGCAACTGTTCTCTATAACATTCGAGTTAACTTTCTTCCTGCTCATAACCCATAAATAGACAGTGAGTAGGGTGAGATTAGGAAAAAAGGGGTTCGAAGTAATGAAACGCTATTCCTCCACCAAGGGTCTTCAAATAATGCCGTGAATTTTATTGGAATCCTTCTTTACAAAAAATGTTATGTTGAATCTAAATTTCGTTAAATAGTTTTGGATATTTCGCTTATCATATTGAATTCTGAATAATATTGATGAGTAAACCCTGTTTGTATTTCGTATACAATAAGCTGGAATAACACACACCACTAACATAAAATGCATATTTTCTGAAATATTCAAGAGGAACATATTGGTTGGTGACATTTCGAATTCAACTCTTCTCAAAAATACAAACAAGGTCCAATTCAGAATTCACGTTCGAAATGTCGTCCACTCGGTTCGAGAAATATCGATCTCGACCAGACTGCGCAACTGTTCTATATTTCGTTCGCGTAAACTTCTTTCTTAAGTATACCCCATAAATAGTGGGGAAGATCTGGAGATTGATGCATTCGAAGAAATCGACCCCTATTTCACCAGCAACATTTCTCAAATATTCTTCACGAATTTTCTCTGGTGTTAAGAAATTTTCCTTATACCTATACGAAAGAAATTTTCGACTAGGTTTTCGAATGAAATATCTGAGTTGGTCATCTATGATAAGGCAGAATACAGTTAATGGAAATTGAAATGCAATTTGAACTTCCTTGACTTTGTTTCGTTCGTTATTCCTTGTTGGGTAAATTTAGCTTGGTCAGACCAAATAATATGTTTCAAGAAGTTTTTGTGTTCTTGAATTTTCAGTAAAAATCCTTCACAAAAAATTACCATTAATTGGACGGGGTAGAAATTATCACTGAACAAGATTCTCTGATCTTCTTAATCATCAAAAGATGACCGAGGATGAGTTTGATAATAACCCATTACGTCGATTTGTTTTTTTTCAATTACGGTGATGATTTTGTTTCTCCTGTACGGTCGGACCACGAAATTCCGCTGGATCCTGAGAAATTTCACTATCGTTATCCCAGGTAACTCGGGATATTTGATATCGAAATTGCAACATGTTATGTAAAAAATTCTTGCGCTTTCTCCATATGTAACAGCTGTTTTGCAAAATAATAATTCTGAACATTTTATTTAGAGAAATGAACAACAAAGAAGGGCAGTATGCTCGCAGAAATGAACATTTTTTGACATATTTTCAATTTATTTATGGTTTCAATATTATGAGATTTTCTCAACAATTGATGACGAGAACATAATGGTCTAAATGGAATAAAAATTTTGATATGAAATTGATTTTCATTCAATGTGTTGCGAGAGTAAAATAAGTAGGAATGAAAATGTGATATTTTGACATGTTGTCAGTTGTTTTCAGTTTCGATTAATTGTTTTCTTCTGCGTTCAATGTTCCATCCACACATTCAATAACTAGAAAAATTATGATTTTCCTGAAAATTCATATTTATTTTTTGGCAGTTGATACGGAATGGAAGTTTGTAACAATTCCGCACTTTTTCTGCTCTTCGTTTTTAAAATTAATAATTTGTCACCAATATATTTATGAAATTTCATTGAAAATACAAGTTTTTATCTATTTTTCGTAGTGCGTTGTGGAAACAATAATTTGTTTTTGACAATTGTAGTGACACATTCTTATATGTCAATAGTTGCAATTTAATTGGCCATGGAGAAATTTCCGATGAATCAACGAATATATGTAGTAAAACAATTCATATTAAATATTTCAGTTGTGCAAGTGCAAAGAAATTTTTGTCATGAATTTAATGTGAAAAGACACGGAAGAATTCGAAAATGCCAAAACATATATAGGTGGGTAAGAGATTATGATGTTAGAGGGAATGTTTCATCAAATTTTTGTGCAGGTATGTGTACAGTCAGAACACCTGAAAATATTGAACAGGTAAGACAAGCTGTGATAAGAAGTCCAAATAGATTTGCATCAAGAAAGTCACTTGTGTTGCACATTTCCAACAAGACAATGCGAAGAATTTTTAAAACGTAAATTGCACATTTTAATATCGTTATTTTTCAAAATTTTGTTTCAATAAAATGTTTTTTGTTTTTATAATTTTTTTTTAAATAGGTGACACCAAATGCCTAACCCGTTAGTTGAATACATTCATAACATAGTATTTCTCTTGTGAGATGCCGAAAAGAAAGAACTTTGTACAGAGAAAAATCATATAAAATTGCAGGTGTCTGAGAGACGCCACCTCACTATCTATGGCAGTGAAATACCTTCTCACCGGTTCATATAACCAGTTGAATTAATTGATAATTGCCAATAATTTCAAAGTACAATGTCCAAAAAATTGATTTCCACAATTGAAAAAACTTCGAAGCAATTCCCTTTTTTTTCACACATGCATTATCTTCTTACGTTAATTTCCTCATGGCTTCAAAAAAGAAGTTCGCGTTTGAAACAATTTAGTGCTCACTTTCTCAAGTTCGCAGTTTGCCAACATTGACAAACATTTTTGAACTGTATAATGATTTGTTATCTCGAGGTCATGACAAAATCTTGATGTTTATCTTTCATAAAAACCTAAAATCGGGAATCATCCAATAAAAAAATTTGTTTTTTGTTTTAGCGAAGCTCTATTTTCGGATGAATATTCATAATTTCACTTCAAAAATAATTGCTTGGCCTAATATAAGAAATTTTACATTCAAACAACTCAGTATCAAACTCCATAATAAACCATAGGGCTATCAATTTATTTCTCTTTAATCCTGAAATTCGAAGTTCATTCGATAACGAAAACTACCAACTTTAAAGGCATAAAATGGTTGGCACACTTCAACTAGTTTTTGACGAGCTTTCGATGGGCATTACAAAATCATAAGTATTTGAAGAAAAATTAGGTTTCATAGATTTATTGAAACTCTTTCCGAATCCCTGTTTGAGTCACCCTTTTCGATATTTCCGCCAGAATGATACAAAAAACAGTATCATCGTTCTTAACCATATTCCACTGTTGTAAAAAAATCTCACAATGAGGGATTTCGATGATTCAAACATTTATTCGTAACGATCTTTCTGACTCAAAATTTGAAAATCGCTTGAAGTGGTTGCGCATACGTAATAATAATAAGAAGGTCTTTATGTCAGAGATGTGAATGTAACAATAAAAAGAAAAAATATTGAAAATTCTGAAAATGGCATGATTCAGTGCACTGGAACTGTGCTTTGTTCAATCTAACCTGCATTCATTGAAAGGTCGAAACAAAAACTGAGCTGAAAAATCCATGATTATTGTATGATACCGAAACAACAGTTTTGCAACCTTAAAAGCTAAAGCATACTTGTTCAATCTCCATGTAAAAACAATATCTATATAATACAATCACACCACAGTTCTGTTCTCTCATAAATTTACTAAACATTAAAGCTTCAAATCTGTTCAAAGTTCTCGTTCATCTCATGTTATCAAGTTAGTTATTAATCAAATGCGGTAGGTTATATGAGAACGATCTACGAATCATACTAGGTGTGAGGGTACCCTTGAAGCGAATGTTGAAATTATGAACATCCGAACGAAATTTGATTTTATTATAAAGGTATGGTGGAGTTTGAGTCTGGAGAATGTTATAGTATAATATACTTGAATGCATTATTCTTCTGTTATTCATATTGATCCAGTTCGCAATCATACATCAAATCAGTGAAAAATTGAACGAATAATTCCAAAATGTTTGAATATGCAGGGCGTTACTTTGGCAATGACGAAGTTTATATTCGTTTCCGGTAAAAACGGAACTATACTTCGCTCGAAAATATTTTATGATTTGAGTTCATCTACTCTAAAACAGAATAACGAAATCTTGAATTTGTATAACTATTCCTTCATCGAATAGGTCCAATGAAACATTTGAAAAACACCCTGTATATGATACCTTCTGTCCTGGGCATCCTCCTCGTTCAAATGCCGTTCTTCCATGGACTGACGGACCCCTTCAATCCAGGATCGACGTGGCCGACCTCTCTTTCTTTTTTCAGGTGGTTGCCAGTGATACATTCGATGCGGCCATCTCTATGGGTTCATTCTTAAAACGTGTCCAAACCACCTAAGTCTTTTTTTTTCTACTCTTTCCACCACAGTCTCATGTGCGTCCATAATACTTCTGATCTCCTCATTCCTCACCCTTTCTCTTCTAGATCTTCGAGCACCTCTCCTTAGATAGTCCATTTCGATGGCATTGAGCTTCCTTTTAACCGCAGCACTCATAGTCAACACCTCGCTGCCATAAGTCAGAACCGACTCCACCAGTGTCCTCCCAATTCTCACTTTTGTGCTCTTGCTAATATTCTTGTCCCACCAGATGGAATTGAGGCATCCTAGGACTTTTCTGCTCTTTTCCATTCTGCTCCTGATTTCTCTATCCGATGTTCCTTCCGTACCAATTATTGCTTCTAGATATTTAGTTTGATCCACCTGTTTAATGGATGAGTTATCATCTATGATGACTTGAAAGTTGGCCATAGAGTTCACCACCAGATATTCGGTTTTTTCTGTGTTGATTTTGAGACCCCATTCATCATATATTCATCGTAACATGAACTCCAAATCAAAAGCGTCTTGAGCTATAACTATTTGGTCATCAGCAAAATAAATGTTGAACAGAAAGCCATCTCCAACCGGAACTCCCATTGGCCCACATTTATATTTCCAATCTTTTAGGGCTACTTCCAGGTATAAATTGAACAACATCGGTGAAAGAGGACATCCCTGGCGTAGTCTCTTCGTTGGAACTATTGGTTGTGACACCGTACTTCCCACCTTGACATATGTTATGTTGTCATTGTACAGTTCTTTTAACAGTTTTATAAATTGAGGATTCAATCCAAGAGAATGGAGTGCCTGCCATAACTTCAATCGAGGTACGGAGTCATATGCCTTCTCTTAGTCGACTAAGACCAAATGTGTTTCTTCATCCCGAGAATTTCTTTTCTCTTTAAGCTGTTGGATGATGAATAGGTTGGATGATCGATTACGTGTGAATCCACTCTGATCCTCGCCTATTTTATCCCCGGCAGCCTCGTAGAGCTCCTTCTTAATAATTTTACCAAACAACCTACTCAGCGTACACTTTATACTAAGCCCTCGGTAGTTGTTTGGATCGCTGCGTTTTCCTTTTTTATATACTGACACTATGTAGGAGGTTTTCCATACTCTGGGCAGCTTGAGAGCTCTCAAACACATGTTCATTCAATTTGTCAGTTGTTCCACTAATAGATCTCCACAGTATTTTATCATCTCTGCCATTATTCCTCCTGGTCCAGGTGCTCTATTATTCTTTAATGTTTGGATAGCCTCTCTCACCTCCTGTATTGTTGTCTGCAGGTTACTTTGTGTTTCATCTGAATGTCCTTCCTTATCATCCTGCTGTATGAATTGTTGAATATATGTACAAGTCAAATACTCAACCTGTATATATATAGAGGGAAAATTATTTGGGATAGCAGTCTTATTCAATAAGTGTATTCTTTTTTTCTTTACTTTCTCAAGCTTTCAGGATTTATTTATCCCTTCTTCAGGAGATGCTACAAAAATTAATGATATAATTTGATCCGGTCAACTACCCTATAAGATTTATTGGACATAACCCTCTGAAACTGAAATGAACCGTAGACAGCTGTTTCGGGCTTTCGGCCCTCATCAGTACGGTGAGAAGTTGGAATTCGAAAACGCACACTGGATGTTATGATGTTCCGCACTGAATAGACGTTTTACGTTGAGCTCCGAATTGGATTGTTAAAATCGGTGATTAATTGTGAATAATCCGCTGTTAAATGATTGTGGGATTTCTTATATTCAGGTCATCAGGCCACTTCGATAAAATATAACAGAAATATTTCTTTCTGGAGGATATTCATTCTAACGTTCATAAATAAAGTAAACATGCCGCTAACAAAACAACAGCGAGAAGATATCAGACAGTGCATACTCGAATGTCTGTCTGATAAGGATTTCTTAACATCTTTATCAATCAAGGTAACCGAGAATATATCCGCAACAATACAGTAGAATCTGGACCGTATGCAAGAACGTGTCAATGAACTCGAGAGGGAATCCCTTGTTTATGTGCGTAAAATTGATGAATTGAATTCTAGACTGGACAGTTTCGAACAATACACCAAACGAAAACAGCTTAAATTATTGGGACTGGAAGAGAAGAATGGCGAAAATTTGAATGAATCAGTCCAGCAGCTATTCACATCGAAATTTGGATTAGACCAAACGCACACTAGTATGGTAAAATGCCACAGGGTTGGAAAGAAATTGACCAATCAAAAAACTCCAAGGCCTATTCTAATGGAGTTCGAATCGGAATCTGCGAAGGTCGAAGTATTTCGTAATAAAAAGTTCCTGAAGGAGACTAAGCTCGTTTTAGTGGAAGAACTCAGTACCTCAAATTATAAATTACTGAAAAAGGCTAAGGAACGAGTAGGTAAGAAGGACGTTTGGTCTCTCGATGGCAAAATTTTCATCAAATGGAAGAACGCTAAGCATTACATCAGAAACACTCATGATTTGGAGAATATCATTAATGGCACCACACAGGGATGATGATGGAGTAGCTCGACGTGCGATGTGCGGGGAAATGTTTGCAAATCATTCTTGTCCTATACTTCGACTTATAACAGAAGTTCTTTTTTTTTCTTCTATTTCTGTTGCTTGTCTTTGCTGCTTTAGTCATTGAGCAATCACACTCTACTGAATAATTTTTCTTTCGTTTTTCAATATATTTTGAGCCATGAAAGATTTTACAGTAGCGTTTTATAATGTACGATCTTTGGTGTTGCACTTTGCTGATTTCAGAGACTTTCTTCTTGAATCTGGGTTTCATATTGTTGGGTTGTGCGTAACTTGGTTGCATGATGGGGTGCCCACACAGATAGTTGAAATAGACGGATATCACTTTATACGTCGAGATAGGGGATCGAGAGGGGGAGGCATTGGAATATACATAAGTAATCATTCGCAATATGAACTTCTACATGAGGTAAGTAGTTTGTAGTCTGAACAAGTTTGGATTAAGGTTAGAATTAATAAAAAGTCAATAATTGTCTGTGTGATGTACAGACCCCCATCGGGTAATTTCTAAGATTTTGTTGATTCTTTTGAAGACTCTGTGCTGAAATTTCATCCTTCGAATAGTGAGGTCATTTGCGGTGGTGATGTGAATGTGGACTTCCTCAGGGTTGACAATTATAAGGTCCGTAAGTCAACGCAAATGTTTGAACTCTTTAATTTTAGGGAAATTGTTAATGTTCCCACGAGAGTAACTGAGAGTTCTTCAACTCTTATTGATGTCATTCTGGTATCGCTTGAGGATGATGGGTCGGTTTTTGGTTTGGATGATGTTGGTCAGCTGTCGGATCACGTTTTGATTTACGTCAAACTTAATTTTGTCCAGGAAATTTCGGGAGCTCGTGTGATAAAATCACGGTCACTTGGTAAGATTGATCGGGAAATACTAGGTGAATTATTTTTGCTGACACCATTCAACAATATTTTATCGCTTGAGGACGTTAATTTAAAGGTAGATTTGTTTACGAAGCTCCTACATGATCTTTATGATTACATCACACCGTTGAGACCTGTCTCAACATTGAATCGAAGATTCAAGCCTTGGTTTACCGGGGCCATCAAATTGATGATCCGACAAAAAGATACAGCTTTCAAAAGATTCGGAGCTTCCGGATCTCTACAACACTGGGAATTTTACAAGCGGGTTCGGAACGCAACTACAAGTGCTATTGAAGCGGGGAAGAGATCGTATCTGAATTACTGTACTACCAATAAAAAGAATCCAAGACAACTATGGAAAAGTTTGAACGAAATAGGGGTTCATAACAAATTTAAATCCACCAACATACCTGAATATTTGAACAACCCCAAATCTATTAACGATTTCTTTATAAAACTTCAACAATTAAAAGTTGCTGATGGTGAATTGGTCGACTTTTATTCTTCGTCATCGCTGAAATTCTTTGAGGAGAGGTTCACATTCTCTCTTATAGATGCGGGCGAGTTAATATCTATTTTGTCAGCGAAGAAATCTAATGCTACTGGCCGAGATGGGGTGAACTTGGAAATGGTTAGGATGTGCTGTCCACAGGTCTTGCCATTTCTTCTTAATATCTTCAATTCATGTATATTAAGTTCTGTTTTTCTCGCCGCCTGGAAAGTTGCGAGGGTGGTTCCTTTGCCTAAAAAATCTAATATACTTGGTTACGATGATGTTCGGCCAATTGCTATTTTACCTCTGTGTTCAAAAGTACTCGAAAAAATCATAGCATCCCAGATACGGTCACATTTAGACAAGTACAATATCTTGCCGCAGCGCCAGTCAGGTTTTCGCCGGGGTCATAGTTGTTGCACAGCGCTTTTGGATACTACATCTCACCAGAATCGACTGCTCTCAAGATCTCATCAACTACGATGAGATCTTGAGAGCAGTCGATTCTGGTGAGACTTGTGTGCTGATACCTTTAGATTACTCCAAAGCTTTCGACCGAATTAACCATGAACTCTTGATTGCAATACTCAGGTATATAGGCTTCTCGGAATCTGCTGTCGAATTTATTCGCAGCTATTTGACGTCTCGATCACAATATGTGGAAACAGATAAGGGCTGTTCAGATGAGGGACCTGTTTTTTGTGGCGTTCCACAAGGGTTCGTACTCGGGCCCTTACTTTTCTGTATTTATACAATATTCATTGCAAACATAATAAAGTATTCTATCGACTTCAGCTACGCGGATGACAAGCAATTACTGCACACATTTTTATCCTCAGACGTGGATCAGGCATGTGCTAGGATAAACGACGACCTAGAGGCGCTTGCACGTGATTCCGGTAGACATCACCTAGACCTGAATACGACGAAAACAAAATTAATATTGTTTGGCAAACATAGAGAGCTGCTTAAAGACAAGTTGAATGTTGTATTGCACGATGTCAAACTGCCTTGCGAGACTTCTGCAAGGAACTTGGGTGTTCTGATTGACGCGGACTTGAGATTCAAAGAACATGTAACAAACTGCATTCAGAGGGCATACGCTAATCTGAAAAGTCTATATCCTCATCGTCACTATCTAACAACTCAGTTGAAGGTAACGCTGACCGAATCGCTAGTTCTGAGCCATTTCAATTTTTGCGATGTGGTTTACGGCCCTTGCCTAACCAGCGAATTCAAAAACAAAATACAGATGGTTCAGCCGCACATTCGCGATTTCGGTTGGAAGACCCTGCATTCCAGGACAACATCCAACGTCACCCCGGAGGCAACTTTAGCCACCTGCGTGACATCCGAGTCCAGGAATATTAATATAAGAAAAATATGAATATTGAGGGATCGGTTGAATACATGGATAAGATTTATTGGACACAACCCTCTGAAACTGAAATGAACCGTAGACAGCTGTTTTGGGCTTTCGGCCCTCATCAGTACGGTGAGAAGTTGGAATTCGAAAACGCATAACGGAGTCAACACAAGGGAGCCAGCCGCACATTTGCGATTTCGGTTGGAAGACCCTGCATTCCAGGGCAACATCCAACGTTACCACGGAGGCAAATGTGCGGCTGGCTCCCTTGTGTTGACTCCGTTATGCGTTTTCAAATTCCAACTTCTCACCGTACTGATCCTTTTGCCTATCTGGGAGAAACTGAGGTGACAGTGCTTACATGCAGGGGATGCCTCAAGGAGGGGTACTATCACCCTTGCTGTGGTGTCTGGTCATGGATGGTCTCTTGGAGAAGCTTACGGCAGACGGTTACAACGCTCAGGCATATGCTGACGATCTGGTGGTAACCGTGAGAAGTAGGCATGAAGGCACACTGAGCAGCCGCATGCAATCTGCCCTCAGGATAATTGAAAGATGGTGCGAAGAGGAGGGACTGACAATTAATCCGTCCAAAACCACCCTGATTCCCTTCACTAGAAGAAGGAATCTTAATCTGAGAGCTCTGGTTCTGAATGGACAGACTCTCAATTTCTCTAGTGAGTGTAACTATCTGGGAGTCATCCTGGACAGCAAGCTCAACTGGAGGAAACATGTGGAAAAAAACCATTTCCAGAGCCACAAGGGCCATGTGGGCCTGTAAGAGGCTCTTTGGAAAAACATGGGGAATGAGACCAGAAATGGTACTGTGGTTATACACTGCCGTGGTACGCCCCGTTGTCACCTATGCGTCACTAGCATGGTGGACAAAAACCGAAGAGGCCACTACTTGCAACAAGCTGCTAAAATTGCAGCGATTAGCTTGTGTTGGGGCCACCGGAGCTATGTGCACAACTCCGACAGCAGCGCTCGAGGTGATACTCGATTTGCCTCCCTTACACTTGTATGTAAGGAAATGTAGCCTGCTGGAAGCCATCAAAATTTCCCTAAAAGGGAACCTCCTACCCGGAAACTGGGTTGGACATATGAGGATACTGAACCAACTGGACTCAAGCCTCTTGGCAAAACCCTCAGATGTGATGCCAATCACATACGATTTCGAAATGCCATTCGAAACGATCATTGGTGATTGTCATAGTGCAATGAACTTCGTAAATCGTATAGACAAGAAGTCATCCATATGGTATACTGATGGATCGAAAACAGAAAGGGGTACAGGCATTGGTATATGGGGACCCAAAACAAGGATATCCAAGTCCCTCGGAAGTGAACCTTCGGTTTCACAGGCTGAAACACTAGCAGTCTATACCTGCGCTCAAGAGTGCCTTCAAAGGAATCTTAAAGGAGCGCATATATATATCACCACGGTCAGTCAGGCCACTTTGAGATCACTAGAATCATACAGCCAGAAATCTCGGCTGACATATGAATGCCGTAATACCATAAAGCAACTGGCCAGAGGCAACAAAGTGACTTTACTATGGATACCAGGACATTGTGGTATTGAGGGAAATGAAACAGCCGACGAACTGGCGAAGAAGGCTTCAAGGCTGAAGCCTGTTGGACCTGAACCTTTCTGTGGGCTTGGAATAGACCAATACAAGAGAGCGGTCCAACAATGGGAAGCGGCAAACAAAATAACGCTTTGGAGAAATACTCCCAGACTTGCGCAAGCCAAGAGATTTGTGGAATTCTCGTCGACCTACACCAGGAAGCTCATAAAGCTGCCACGAGCTGAGCTTCGAGTAATGGTGGGTCTGCTGACGGGACACTGTCGATATAAATATCATTTGTATCGCATGGGAAAGTCAGCAGATGAAACCTGCAGGCTATGTGGATCAGAGAAGGAAACGGCTGAACACATGGTATGCAAGTGTCCAGAACTGGCGGAACTTAGAACCATTCACATGGGGAAGTCGGTTCTGGATCCACATGAAATAACCGCCAAGGCTCCTAAGGAGGTCGCTGGGTTCATCAACACCATTGATGGCCTCCTTGGGATTTGAATGAACGAGTTGGGTAAAGAACAAAAGATCCTTGCGGTCAAAGTTCCCGGAAGGCTGAACGAAGCCACAACGACCCCTGTTCATTATAATAATAATAATAATAATAATAACCGATCCTTCAATATTCTTATCTTTCTTATATATATATATATATATATATATATATATATATACAGGGTGTACCAAGTTCGACGGCCTATTAGGCGTTTCTGGAGAACTAGACTTATTTGAAATCTGAAAATTGGGATTATGATATTGTTTGACATTATCTACCGAGCTAAAATATTCTTGGAGCCTGACCACTTTCAGTTATACAGGGAGCGAAAAAAAATTTTCAAAATTTTATTTTTCTGTTTTTTTTCTTTTTGAATTTGATAGAGTATGTAATTCTGAATACATTCGTACTCGAATCGTTGCATTCGTCGAAATACTTTAAAAAATATCGAGAAAAATCTGAAGAAAAAGAGAGAAAAGGGTATTCGGTATTATGTTTGCTATTTCTAATCTAGATATCTTGACCACAAACCGTTTTTCACATTTTTGAAGTCGAAGAATGTGGAAATATTGTACATTTCTAGAATTTTGAAAAACTCATCACAGGGTGTTCCAAATATTGGGTCAAAAATTGGGATCAAGATTGGCCCATAACTTTCGTTTTTCAAATTAGAACCCTATTTTTTTATGATTGCGTTGGAATCTGCGAAGAAAGATGATGATAATGTTTTATCATGTTGATACTTCTAAAATTAATATTTCTTGAGTTATTTGGTATTTTCTGATTACATGTCGTACATTGCGTCAAATTCATAAAACCTGTTCCATAACAACAATGATGAATGAATTGAACAAAAAGGTGTGTCACTAGTGAGTTATTGAAATAATTTATCTTCTATGACCAAGGTCATAGTTGATATGAAACAGCTTTAATGAATTTGACGCTACATACGACATAAAATCAGAAAATCCTAAATAACTTAAGAATTATCAATTTTAGGAGCATGAACATGTTGAAACATTATCATCATTTTTCTTTGTACAATCCAACGCAATCATAAAAAAATAGGGTTCTAATTTGAAAAACGAAAGTTATGGGCCAATCTTGATCCCAATTTTTGACCCAATATTTGGAACACCCTGTGATGAGTTTTTCAAAATTCTAGAAATGTACAATATTTCCACATTCTTCGACTTCAAAAATGTGAAAACGGTTTATGCTTAAGATATCTAGATTAGGAATAACAAACATAATACCGAATACTCTTTTCTCTCTTTTTCTTCAGGTTTTTCTCGATATTTTTGATAGTATTTCGACGAATGCAACGATTTGAGTATGAATGTATTCAGAATTGCATATTCTATCAAATTCAAAAAGAAAAAAACAGAAAAATAAAATTTTGAAAATTTTTTTTCTCTCCCTGTATAACTAAAAGTGGTCAGGCTCCAAGAATATTTTAGCTCGGTAGATAATGTCAAACAATATCATAATCCCAATTTTCAGATTTCAAATAAGTCTAGTTCTCCAGAAACGCCTAATAGGCCGTCGAACTTGGTACACCCTGTATATATATATATATATATATATATATATATATATATATATATAGGTTCTTAATTTATTGGGAATAGCAGCAGTTGAATCAAATAATACTCTTTTTTCTTCACTCGAGCTTTCGAGACATTTATTGTCCCTTCATCAGGAGAACTGAATAAATACAATGGATAAACATAAAGACAAGGTTACAAGGATCTTACTCACGAATTTGAGGTTGAATTTCAAAGATGTAGTTGTATGAAGGTCTAGAACTGAAGGTAATATCTAATACAAATGACTATTGAAATAAATTTGTTAGATTGGTAGATGTATAAAAATAATTGCCTATTAAATAAATTCATCATCTGATCAAAGGGCGATTAAACATCATTTTTTCTACAGAAATATTCGAAAAACTTTGAGTCCCAGGTTTCCTTATTCCCTATGTCAATCTCAGAAACTCATAAACCGTTGAGCTTTTATCCAAGTTATGGCATATTGGAGAAATTGCCATCGAAAAAACTCGAGAAACGTATAATAGGCCAACGCGGTGAATCACCATGTATGTGAGTAAAATTTTTGAAACATTAAACCCATCAATTGGAAGAATTTGATTTCTTCAATTACAAATCACAAATGACAAATTACAAATGCATTTTAGTAATTTTACAGAAACGGAACGGGGTTACTTTTGAAATAATCAAATTTTTTAAGTCAAATTGTAAACAGCTAACAGTTTTTTCGCATGAAGCACTTCTTCGCGGAATCATATGTAGCGAAATCGAGGAGTCTGTGGTTTGTACGAGGATGATTTCGTATTTATATACATCCTTCGAAAGAGCGAGAAAAAATAAATATTAGATAACAAATCTACAAATCTATTAACCTTCCGCGGCTATCGCGCGGACTATAACTCCGCAGCTATCTTAAACACTCAGTAATTTTGAAACCGCCCTGTTGATTGTTTGGCTACATTAAATACCTTCTCAAAGTAGTAATATCCAAGTTAAGAGACAATATCAGAAGCATTGTGACATTGGTTAGGAAACTATAAGGAAAAGTCCGAGTTTCAGCTCGAAACATATAAAGAGACAACTCTGTATAAAGTGAATCTGGAAAGATTCGAACAATAACTTTTCGATAAAAAAAAAAAAAACAGACTATTTGGATTATATACAGATCAATTCCATAACCGAGATACAGGGTGGTTCATGTATTCACCAAAAATTTCGATTGCTATTAACTTTTGAACCAACCGGTATATTCGGTTGATACTTGGAACGTACAGTAACCTTGCACAGGTCGATCAATTCATTTTTAAATTCCTGAAGAATTCCAGGTCCGTATTTGAAAAATTTGGGACTTTTTTCAAGCTGAGATTCAACACCCTTCCCTGTATATTAAAAATTTGGAATTTTTTGAGATATTTAGAAAAAGCGGAAAATTTTATTTGGGGTTCAATAGTTTTCATTGTCCCGCACGAGATTTTGCTCAAAGAAAGCTTCAGGGCAAGATCCAATTGAATATTGGAATTCCACTAGATTCTCAGAAAAACCGCACATTGTGATCAAATTGAATTTTTCTCTTCCACTAATTGGAAATTCTTATTTATAATATTCTGAAGAATCATTTCAATGTGTTTTCGGAAGAAAATTATTGATTGAGAAAAATTTATTCGAAGTCAGCAACGATGGAAAAAAAATAAAAGAACATAACCACTCAACGTGATTTACAGAAGGTTCTTGAAAGTAACACTATTCTCGATGCACATGCTTCAAAATATGTCTCATACTTTTTCCATCATGTCTGGATCATAACGTATTTTATTACAGGCGACTTCAATATCTCCTCACTTTTTTTTGTCAGATGAATATCTTGAACATTTCAAATAACATTAAATGAAATGATCAACAGGATTGAAATCTGGTGTTCTAGTGAAACAGGAATGCAGTCAACCTCTTCCTATCAACAGATTTGGAAAGTAATGATCTCAAAAATATCTGAACATTACTCTGAAATGGGGTGGAGCTCCATCATGCTGAAAATTCATTCCTGCAATTTGCTTACCTTCGAATTAAATGGGAAGATGATTTTGAAGGAAATCTAATCCATTCAAAAACATTTCAAAATAAAATATTGCCAAGACGAGGCCGTATTTCCAGCATTGTCAAAAACTAATCAGATCTCATGTAAAGCCAAGCTGCTTACTCTACACTCTTCATCTTCACAAGTCCTTATTTCACAAACTCTATGCCTTAGTAAAAATAAGTGACTCCGCCGTTTCTTTTTGGCCACGTGAGCGTAAGGTCAAAAATTCATTCGCTGTTCATAACTTTTCTGTTTTACAATAGTTCTTTTAGTTACGGAACGGCCAAGTCACTTATTTTTACCAAGGCATAGAGTTTGTTAAATAAGGACTTTTGAACATCAACAGTGTAGAGTTAGCAGCTTGGCTCTACATGAGATCTGATAAGTTAATGACCCTGTTGATTGTTTGGCTACATTAAATACCTTCTCAAAGTAGTAATATCCAAGTTAAGAGACAATATCAGAAGCATTGTGACATTGGTTAGGAAACTATAAGGAAAAGTCCGAGTTTCAGCTCGAAACATATAAAGAGACAACTCTGTATAAAGTGAATCTGGAAAGATTCGAACAATTACTTTTCGATAAAATAAAAAAAAAAAACTATTTGGATTATATACAGATCAATTCCATAACCGAGATACAGGGTGGTTCATGTATTCACCAAAAATTTCGATTGCTATTAACTTTTGAACCAACCGGTATATTCGGTTGATACTTGGAACGTACAGTAACCTTGCACAGGTCGATCAATTCATTTTTAAATTCCTGAAGAATTCCAGGTCCGTATTTGAAAAATTTGGGACTTTTTTCAAGCTGAGATTCAACACCCTACCCTGTATATTAAAAATTTGGAATTTTTTGAGATATTTAGAAAAAGCGGAAAATTTTATTTGGGGTTCAATAGTTTTCATTGTCCCGCACGAGATTTTGCTCAAAGAAAGCTTCAGGGCAAGATCCAATTGAATATTGGAATTCCACTAGATTCTCAGAAAAACCGCACATTGTGATCAAATTGAATTTTTCTCTTCCACTAATTGGAAATTCTTATTTTATAATATTCTGAAGAATCATTTCAATGTGTTTTCGGAAGAAAATTATTGATTGAGAAAAATTTATTCGAAGTCAGCAACGATGGAAAAAAAATAAAAGAACATAACCACTCAACGTGATTTACAGAAGGTTCTTGAAAGTAACACTATTCTCGATGCACATGCTTCAAAATATGTCTCATACTTTTTCCATCATGTCTGGATCATAACGTATTTTATTACAGGCGAATTCAATATCTCCTCACTTTTTTTTGTCAGATGAATATCTTGAACATTTCAAATAACATTAAATGAAATGATCAACAGGATTGAAATCTGGTGTTCTAGTGAAACAGGAATGCAGTCAACCTCTTCCTATCAACAGATTTGGAAAGTAATGATCTCAAAAATATCTGAACATTACTCTGAAATGGGGTGGAGCTCCATCATGCTGAAAATTCATTCCTGCAATTTGCTTACCTTCGAATTAAATGGGAAGATGATTTTGAAGGAAATCTAATCCATTCAAAAACATTTCAAAATAAAATATTGCCAAGACGAGGCCGTATTTCCAGCATTGTCAAAAACTAATCAGATCTCATGTAAAGCCAAGCTGCTTACTCTACACTCTTCATCTTCACAAGTCCTTATTTCACAAACTCTATGCCTTAGTAAAAATAAGTGACTCCGCCGTTTCTTTTTGGCCACGTGAGCGTAAGGTCAAAAATTCATTCGCTGTTCATAACTTTTCTGTTTTACAATAGTTCTTTTAGTTACGGAACGGCCAAGTCACTTATTTTTACCAAGGCATAGAGTTTGTTAAATAAGGACTTTTGAACATCAACAGTGTAGAGTTAGCAGCTTGGCTCTACATGAGATCTGATAAGTTAATGACCCTGTTGATTGTTTGGCTACATTAAATACCTTCTCAAAGTAGTAATATCCAAGTTAAGAGACAATATCAGAAGCATTGTGACATTGGTTAGGAAACTATAAGGAAAAGTCCGAGTTTCAGCTCGAAACATATAAAGAGACAACTCTGTATAAAGTGAATCTGGAAAGATTCGAACAATAACTTTTCGATAAAATAAAAAAAACAGACTATTTGGATTATATACAGATCAATTCCATAACCGAGATACAGGGTCGTTCATGTATTCACCAAAAATTTCAAATGCTATTAACTTTTGAACCAACCGGTATATTCGGTTGATAGTTGGAACGTACAGTAACCTTGCACAGGTCGATCAATTCATTTTTAAATTCCTGAAGAATTCCAGGACCGTATTTGAAAAATTTGGGACTTTTTTCAAGCTGAGATTCAACACCCTACCCTGTATATTAAAAATTTGGAATTTTTTGAGATATTTAGAAAAAGCGGAAAATTTTATTTGGGGTTCAATAGTTTTCATTGTCCCGCACGAGATTTTGCTCAAAGAAAGCTTCAGGGCAAGATCCAATTGAATATTGGAATTCCACTAGATTCTCAGAAAAACCGCACATTGTGATCAAATTGAATTTTTTTCTTCCACTAATTGGAAATTCTTATTTTATAATATTCTGAAGAATCATTTCAATGTGTTTTTCGGAAGAAAATTATTGATTGAGAAGAATTTATTCGAAGTCAGCAACGATGGAAAAAAAATAAAAGAACATAACCACTCAACGTGATTTACAGAAGGTTCTTGAAAGTAACACTATTCTCGATGCACATGCTTCAAAATATGTCTCATACTTTTTCCATCATGTCTGGATCATAACGTATTTTATTACAGGCGACTTCAATATCTCCTCACTTTTTTTTGTCAGATGAATATCTTGAACATTTCAAATAACATTAAATGAAATGATCAACAGGATTGAAATCTGGTGTTCTAGTGAAACAGGAATGCAGTCAACCTCTTCCTATCAACAGATTTGGAAAGTAATGATCTCAAAAATATCTGAACATGACTCTGAAATGGGGTGGAGCTCCATCATGCTGAAAATTCATTCCTGAAATTTGCTTACCTTCGAATTAAATCGGAAGATGATTTTGAAGGAAATCTAATCCATTCAAAAACATTTCAAAATAAAATATTGCCAAGACGAGGCCGTATTTCCAGCATTGTCAAAAACTAATCAGATCTCATGTAAAGCCAAGCTGCTTACTCTACACTCTTCATCTTCACAAGTCCTTATTTCACAAACTCTATGCCTTAGTAAAAATAAGTGACTCCGCCGTTTCTTTTTGGCCACGTGAGCGTAAGGTCAAAAATTCATTCGCTGTTCATAACTTTTCTGTTTTACAATAGTTCTTTTAGTTACGGAACGGCCAAGTCACTTATTTTCACCAAGGCATAGAGTTTGTTAAATAAGGACTTTTGAACATCAACAGTGTAGAGTTAGCAGCTTGGCTCTACATGAGATCTGATAAGTTAATGACATTGCTGGAACTACGGCCTCGTCTTGGCAATATTTTACATTGAAATGTTTTTGAATGGATTTCAATTCTTTTTGTACATTGCTCATGACAAAATCCTTTCATTTTGTTTATTTTTACCTCAATAATAATTAAATAAAATATAATTATTGCGATATCTGTTTCAAGTCAAACTAATTCACTACTCATGTTCAAAATCAACAATGTACGAAGTACCTACAATGTACCTTTACCTACATAGGTTCAAGCTGCGATGCCGATGTAATTGAGAGCTGCTATGACAACAATAGTATGAATAAGCCCATCATTATATAATGATCACAACGAGAAATTGCACAATGGAATCTGTGGTTGAGGTTATTACAGGGAAATTGTATTTGGTTTAAATACACATGAGGCGTTTTACGAGCGCTTTTATCTCCTTATTCAAAATGTGGGGTCAATTTTCTCTGAGAATTCTTGGATATTTTTTTTATTCATAACAAGCAGTCCTCCGTATATATCAATTTTCAGACCACTAGCATCAAAATTGGCGGAAGTATCATACAAACTTTTACATCCTAAGTGTTGGGGGTGAAAGTTTCAAGTTTAGGAATTTTTCCGTTATTTGTGTATTGAAAATAGCTCACATACCAAATATCAACTTGATAGGACATCGGGAAGTACCCTAACAGTTTTTATGATCATCAGTGAATGAGTGACGAAATCAGGGGTTTTTAGATATCTATAAAGTCTAAAGTGTACGAGCTATGCACTCGACACTTTGCACGTTTGATAAGTTCACTACTGGCATTATATTCTGGGAATTTTGTTCATCTACTATATTCCAAACTCAAGTTATGAGGGTTCAGAAATACGACGAAACACTTCGAGACAATATAGGTAGTGCCCCGGCGCGGCGCTTCGCTAGGCTCGTCTTGGCGGGGGCACTACCGTGCCCCCAGATTAAAGATCATATGTAAGCCGTCGCGGTAGGACTTGTGGACTAAGGTCTAATCAATCGATTTTTATAAACGCCTCACCGTACGTTTGTAGAAAGTTTTTGTTGGGATATCGTATGCCTGACCGCATGTGGATTCTCTTCAGCCCATTCATGCAAATTCCTCAATTGAAGGTACCAATTGTCAAAATTTATTATGTAGAAATAGTCGTAGTCTACTCGAAATAACCCTTGGGGGATACACTAGATACAAATGAATTTCTCTCAATCAAACCGTTTTTTTCCGAATAGAATATTGAAAAATGCAAATATTTTATCAATTCGAAAAAAATGGTTCCGATTTGATTACAATGAACTAGTTTTCAACGAAATTATAGAAACTCGTATATTCAATTGGAGCTTCCTTTGAGCAAAATCACGTGCGGGACAATGAAAACTATTGATCCCCAAAGAAAATTTTCTGCTTTTTCCAAAAATCTCAAAAAAATTCCGAAAAAACATTCGGGCTCTCACTCCGCGCGCCAGTCCTCATGTACCAGCTATGAGCGCCAGCTCCGATGGGTTAAGTTCGCCTAATATGAAAGGAATGAACCTGTGTTCATGTCCGAATAAACTCACTGAATTCATTTGAGAGAATTGGTTCAGACAACAAATGGCAACGCTGTTGGTCGTCTAAAAAACGTGGGATATACGTAATATATACTTTCGGTCGTCAATTTCTACGGACATGAACGGACGTGAGATAGCACTGAAGTGAGTGAAAAAAAAGTTGGTGAATAAGAAAAACTGAGTACGACACTAGAACCTACAACGATTCGTTTCATCATATACATGTTAGCAATTGTTAAATTTGACCCCCTTGTTCATTTGATGCTAATGTGCGAATGTAAATGTAAGAAGAACAACTCTATGCTTTAAATGTCTGCCACACTTCTGTGTTCCCGAGACTGCGCCGAGGGATTGATCTCTGTCTCGCTCCCTCTTAGCGTGCCTCTCGAGAACAGAAGGTCGTGCAGTCATCTCGCTCTGTATACCGAGACCACGTGTTGTATCAAAATAAACTACGTTTTGCCCACCGAGTTAACCTTATTTTTGATTATTCCTTCCTAAGATTTCATACATGATTAGATTTTCGAGAACTCCGTTATTTCTGATGGACCCCAAAAGCCTGGATTTATACGGGACGTCTATCAGTACTAGGGTGTATTTTTTTTTTTTATTTATTTTTTTTTTCACCGTTCATACACGGGTTGTTACGAGAGAGTACCGGGCACAAGTTATGCCAAGATACCCCTACGAGCTTATCAGGAATTTTCTCACCGTTCTGGTTGTCCCCAGAATAACCTCCTTTTGAGCCATGCTAATGAGGCGTTCTTCCAAACCTAACCTTAGGGTATTCTCGGGGAGGTGTGATTCAACCAGTCCATTAACAGACAAAATCAAGGGAATGATAGATGTCGTTTTCAACCTATATATCTCTTTCATCTCAAATGCAAGGTCATGATACTTGGTGAGTTTTTCGGTGTACGATCTCTCTAAATTTTCATCTGCCGGTATTGTCACATCAATGATCTTGACCTCACTCTTTTCCCGATCCAACAGAACTATATCCGGTCTGTTGTGCTGCACCGCCCTATCGGTTGTTATTGATGTGTTATTGGGTGTATATATATATATATATATATATATATATATATATATATGTGTAAAAATGAGAAGTTCTTTTAAAAAACTACTTTCCATTTTCTGTTCTATTTTTCATTTGATTTGAATTTAGAGAATTCCTTCATTTGTCAGTTGTTAATTAAGGAATGTCATTACGTATTTCAAATATTGTAAATTGAGAACTCGAAGAAATAGCATTGTTTTCGATTTCTTTCAGGTTCGTAAGTTTGTTTGTTAAAGAAAATAAATCTTTCAGATTGAAGACATCAATTCGTCTATTTCTCGAAGTAAGAAGTAAAAATTGACTTTCATTCTTATGAATCAAAAACGTAAGCTATAATGACCACATCCATGAAGATTTGCATAGCTCTCGAAACATCAAATACTGATGAGAAGAAAATTATATACAAATTTAAATGGATTCAGAACTTTTTGCTTTACCGAAGGTGAAACATATTTTGAAATCAATGAAAACAAGAGGTTCTTTTCGTACGTGTGTTATTTCATTGACTCCGGAATTGAAAGCAATCTATGTCGATACAGAAGAAGATGTGATGGTCAGGGATGAGTATTAACAAATTACTTATTCACCTGCATACGTGAGAACAGAATTTGGACGAGAACTCTGTCAGAATCACAAAATACAACAGAACTGTCAAGCAAGTCCAAGGAGAATAAAAGGGATTTCAAGAAGATAAAGGACGATTTTGGGCTGAATAATTTTGATGGGAAGAATGTTTCCGTGACTTCATGGTTGAGTAAATTTGAGACGGAATGCACACGTTGCGGAGTGGAAGAAGATAGAGACAAAATTTTGATTTTACGTTTGTTTCTGGATGGAATAGTGAAAGAATGGTTTGATTCTAAATTAATTATATTAGGTTTGGACAATGGTTTTCCAATAAAGAAAAGTAACTGCTTGGAAAGTTTTTGTGAAACTAATTGGCATAAGTATAGAGACGAAGATTATAAAATATAAAGATGGGAAACGAAGCGACTACAGTGATGTCAGCGACATCTGTTTTTCAAAAGTAAACGGGTTATGGTTAAAATATTTAATTAGGGTCCATTTGGCATAGATTATATGGAGATTATTAGTAGGCTGTTGTCAATTTTGAAAGAAATACTTGAATAAATATTTCTGCTGAATGAGGATTGTATTTTCTCGCGTATTTTCCACTGAAATAACTCGAAATCTACAAGAGTAGCACCTAGCTCACTCCATAATCTTGGTTTGTGTGTTTTTCTGTTATAAATTTTGTGTTAAAAACTGGCCGACATTCGAAATGCATGGTGATTAATTGCGGAAATAATAGAAAGAATAATCTTGAATGTGCATTCTTTTCATTACCAAAGAGAATGGAAATGTAAGTTTTGAAACTCGTATAATGTAACTGACTTGTTTATTGCTTTTTATTTTCAGTGTTGTCGAATGGATAGAAGTTACGGGCTAAAATATATTGTTCTGGATGATTTGTTTGCGAACCGAATTTTCTTCGGTCATTAGATCAAAAAGTTCCACTCATAGAGGCAATGGTGGTCAGAAGAGGTGGTGGTTCTCTTGACGACCCTTCCAGCAGTTCGACTCATCTACTAGACCCTCTAGACTCATTGAGGTTAAAATACACTGGGTAAGATATGTATGAATCGGGTCCAGAACAACTGTTTGACTTATGGCAGTTCGATTTATTGGGAGTTCATTTTATGAATAAGTTCTTGAAATTTTTATAATATATATATATATATATTCTTATGAAAAAGAGAGCTAAAATAATACAATAAATGTTGAAACAAAAAGTATTTTTATAATAATTCTCTAATATGTGAACAAATTTTTGAAATGTTCTCAATTTCATAATTATTGTATTGTAATTGATTTTACACGATCATTTCAAATAAAATTATAAAGAATCCAGAAGCGTATTCTATTTGATTCAAAACAATGTGTAGATGGCAAATATCATCCTGATCAAAAAACGGAGCACTGCATTTGTTTTGTCCATCAGCATGTTTCTCTAAAAGCTCGATAAAGAATACTCAATTTAATAGAGTAAGATCCCAGGGCCCCCAGACCTTACTTATTTTTGAAGTAACGAATTTTACAGTATAGACAGTCTTATATGTGTTAAATAGTGTGTGCATACTCGCTAGCTTGGCTAGGCGGCCCGTTCGCAGGTAGCAGGTAGAAAAAGTGGACAAAAACATACCGAACTTTTCTTAAATTCGGAGAATGATTTTTTTATATGTCGCGCAGAATATTTTGAAAAATAAATATTTCATATTGTCAGACCGTTTCCGTGGGCCGTAATTCCTCCCAGACGCTTTAAATTTCAATAAAAAAAATCACAGTTAGAAACATTGTTTCGAAATGGCCAGATTCGGCACTTTTGTTGAATTCGAAGCACTGACTTTTACATATGTAAAGCAAAATATTATAAAAAATAAAAATTTCATATTGCCAGACCGTTTCCGTGGTTATTCCTCCCAGGCGCTTTAAATTTAAAAAAAAAATCACAGTTAGAAACATTGTTGCGAAATGGCCAGATTCAGCACTCTTGTTAAATTCAAAGCACTGATTCTCATATATAACACGCAGAATATTATAAAAAATAAATATTTTATATTGCCAGACTGTTTCCGTGGGTCGTAATTCCTCCCAGACGCTTCAAATTTCATTAAAAAAATGAACTTTTCTTACATTTAAAGTCTTCAATTTTGAATATAATCCTTGGGGAATCATTTTAATTCCTTTTGTGGAAAGCCAGACCAATCCCAAGGGCCAAATATTCTTCCAGTACACAATCAGAATTTTTATTAGTTTCCTAGAAACTATGAATTTTTTGCCTATAAAGTGTATGCGAGGAATTACGGGCCATAAGGCAGGTTCTACCAACTTGAGAAAATTCGAAGAACCCATAGTTACGAAACCTCTATCAATAAAAATATTGTAAAACGCCAGGTACGAGTTAACCATCGAGTGAAGCTGACAATGAAGATTAAGATTAAGATGAAAAAGATTATATTTTTTATTTCTGTTATAATTATAATAATAAATTGTCATTACCATAATTTGATGTTGAAAACATACACTTTGTAGGCAAAAAAATTAATAGTTTCTAGAGACCTAACAAAATTTTGATTGTATCTGGCAGAAAGTTTGGCCCTTGGGATTGGTCTGGCTTTCCACAAAAAGTATCAAGAAGACCTCGACTGTAAAAAAGGTTTTTCTTTTTTAATGAAATTTAGAGCGTCTGGGAGGAATTACGGCTCACGAAAACGGTCTGGCAATATGAAATATTTATTTTTATAATATTTTGAGTTACTAGATCATCAGGTTCACGTCCTTGATAATTCATTCTGAATGTGATTAACAGGTATAGGACAATTAATAAACAGACTTACTTGAACTAAGCCGACATTTCGTTCATATATTTGAACTTTCTCAAGGCTACAAAATAATAAATACTCAGTCAATAACAACGAACAAACACACAAGGATACAAAATATTTCAAACAATTAAAGAAATCTCACCAAGTTCATCAAGTCAACAACAATTAAAGGAATTAGGTCGAAGACGTGCCCGCAGATTAACAGCGTCATGTGATGAAATTCAAGTCGAAAAATAATAATTGAGAATGATTGTCGCTCTGGTGTTCTCCATAATATAAACAAACTTAACCTAAACTATATGGACCACAGACAAACAATATACCACCACTACACGTTTTTCATAGATTATTAGGGTGGGGTGTAACGATTTCTATTCTTATTTTTGTACAGAGTTAGGATGTTTGAATAGATTTGACTGAGATTTTGAGTGTCAACTCTATAATTGAAGGTGTCATTCAGTTTGATATGAACCATTTCGCCAATATTTCTCTTAAGCCAGTTGGACTCGTGATCGAGAACCTCAGAAGATGTAAAATCGAAACGATGGCCTTCCTCAACCAGTGAGTGGCCAAAGCAGTCAACCCAGTCTTATCTCTAAATCTATCATCACAATCATATTTATGTTGTCTGATTCTATTCTTTAACTGTTGTTTGGTTTGTCCAATATAACATTTCTGACAGTCAAGGCAAGGAATCCTATAAACAATATTAGACCTATCACTGGGCGGTATGTGATCTTTCAGCCGGGAAAATAGAGAGCATGTTGTCTTTACATTATAAAAGACCAATTGTGTGTCAGGTGATGTTTGTTTGATACATCGCGCCAAACTAGCGCTGAGTGATGGAACGTATGGAAATTTGATATATTTCTTACCATCGCGTATCTCAGGTGGAGAGACCTCAACAATTGATCCAATGGGCCTGAATTCGTTAATTATTTTGTTGGTCAAAGATTTTGGATAGTTATTTTTTTTCAAAATGTCTTTAATTTTCATGATGTTTTCTTGATGAAACTCCGGAGAACTGAGGCTCGTCGATCTGTAAATGAGGTTCTTTATGCTTGCAATCTTGTATGATCTCGATGTTTCGGAACGGTAATTGATCAAACGACCAGAGTTAGCAGGCTCCATATACCATCTGGTCTTAAGAGAACCGTCTTCCCCACGAATGACTTTCAAATCCAAAAACGACAACTCATTCTGCTCTTCTCTCTCAAGAGTAAACTGGATACGTGGGTGGTAATTATTGAATATTGTCAGAACTTCTTTTATTTTATCTTCAGGAACCGCTAATATTGTATCGTTAATCACATTCAGAATTTTGAGTTACATATATAAGAATCAGTGCTTCGAATTTAACAAAAGTGCTGAATCTGGCCATTTCGCAACAATGTTTCTAACTGTGATTTTTTTCATTGAAATTTAAAGCGTCTGGGAGAATTACGGCCCACGGAAACGGTCTGGCAATAATATGAAATATTTATTTATTTATAATATTTTGCGTTACATATATAAAAATCAGTACTTTGAATTTTACAAAAGTGCTGAATCTGGCCATTTCGCAACAATGTTTCCAACCTGTCTTTTTTTTATTGAAATTTGAAGTGTCTGGGAGGAATTACGGCCACGGAAACTGTCTGGCAATATGAAATATTTATTTTTCATTATATTCTGCGTGACATATATAAAAATCAGTTCTTCGAATTTAAGAAAAGTTCGGTATGTTTTTGTAAACTTTTTCTACCTGCTACCTGCGAAAGGGCCGCCTATTATTATTATTATTATTATTATAATGAACAGGGGTCGTTGTGGCTTCGTTCAGCCTTCCGGAACCTCGACCGCAAGGATCTTTTGTTCTTTACCCAACTCGTTCATTCAAATCCCAAGGAGGCCATCAATGGTGTTGATGAACTCAGCGACCTCCTTAGGAGCCTTGGCGGTTATTTCATGTGGATCCAGAACCGACTTCCCCATGTGAATGATTCTTAGTTCCGCCAGTTCTGGACACTTGCATACCATGTGTTCAGCCGTTTCCTTCTCTGATCCACATAGCCTGCAGGTTTCATCTGCTGACTTTCCCATGCGATACAAATGATATTTATATCGACAGTGTCCCGTCAGCAGACCCACCATTACTCGAAGCTCAACTCGTGGCAGCTTTATGAGCTTCCTGGTGTAGGTCGACGAGAATTCCACAAATCTCTTGGCTTGCGCAAGTCTGGGAGTATTTCTCCAAAGCGTTATTTTGTTTGCCGCTTCCCATTGTTGGACCGCTTTCTTGTATTGGTCTATTCCAAGCCCACAGAAAGGTTCAGGTCCAACAGGCTTCAGCCTTGAAGCCTTCTTCGCCAGTTCGTCGGCTGTTTCATTTCCCTCAATACCACAATGTCCTGGTATCCATAGTAAAGTCACTTTGTTGCCTCTGGCCAGTTGCTTTATGGTATTACGGCATTCATATGTCAGCCGAGATTTCTGGCTGTATGATTCCAGTGATCTCAAAGTGGCCTGACTGTCCGTGGTGATATATATATATGCGCTCCTTTAAGATTCCTTTGAAGGCACTCTTGAGCGCAGGTATAGACTGCTAGTGTTTCAGCCTGTGAAACCGAAGGTTCACTTCCGAGGGACTTGGATATCCTTGTTTTGGGTCCCCATATCCCAATGCCTGTACCCCTTTCTGTTTTCGATCCATCAGTATACCATATGGATGACTTCTTGTCTATACGATTTACGAAGTTCATTGCACTATGACGATCACCAATCATCGTTTCGAATGGCATTTCGAAATCGTATGTGATTGGCATCACATCTGAGGGTTTTGCCAAGAGGCTTGAGTCCAGTTGGTTCAGTATCCTCATATGTCCAACCCAGTTTCCGGGTAGGAGGTTCCCCTTTAGGGAAATTTTGATGGCTTCCAGCAGGCTACATTTCCTTACATACAAGTGTAAGGGAGGCAAATCGAGTATGACCTCGAGCGCTGCTGTCGGAGTTGTGCACATAGCTCCGGTTGCCCCAACACAAGCTAATCGCTGCAATTTTAGCAGCTTGTTGCAAGTAGTGGCCTCTTCGGTTTTTGTCCACCATGCTAGTGACGCATAGGTGACAACGGGGCGTACCACGGCAGTGTATAACCACAGTACCATTTCTGGTCCCATTCCCCATGTTTTTCCAAAGAGCCTCTTACAGGCCCACATGGCCCTTGTGGCTCTGGAAATGGTTTTTTCCACATGTTTCCTCCAGTTGAGCTTGCTGTCCAGGATGACTCCCAGATAGTTACACTCACTGGAGAAATTGAGAGTCTGTCCATTCAGAACCAGAGCTCTCAGATTAAGATTCTCGTGTAGTTCCCACATGGCTTCATTATTTGGCCAATTGGATTGGAATGATCTTTGGATAGTGCCTTTTGAAGTCTAGCTGCAGGGGCTGTCTTGTCTATTCCCTCGCAGAAGTTTCTCCAGGACTGCCTTTTGGCTTTTCTAACCTCTTTATTGTAGTTCGTCAGAGCCTCTCGATAGGCATCCCAGCTGTCCTCTCGCTTGGCTCTGTTGAAGGCTCTCCTTGCCGTTCTTTTGAGGATTTCTAGTTGTTTGTTCCACCAGGGAACGTCCCTTTGGATCGTTTTCTTCCTGAGTGGACACCTTCTTTCATATGCTCCTTGCAGACACGACGCAAAGTGAGCAGAAGCATTTTCGAGCTCTTCTATAGAGCTTATGTTGTATGCAGAGCCTTCCAGTTCTGACCTCAGATGGGCTACATAAAGTTCCCAATCGGTTTTTCTGGGTATTCTGCATACAACATTTGTCGAAGCAATCGCTTCGATTTCGAATTCTATTGCCATATGGTCCGACATGGATGGTTCATTCGAGACCCTCCAGCCTTTGACCATATCTGCAATATATGGCGTAGCCAGGGTTAGGTGTATTACTTCCCTTCTAATCGCGTTCACACACATTCGCTATTTCAACATTATGAGAAAATAGATAATCAAGCAAATCCTCACCTCTACTATTTGTATCCGTGCTTCCCCATACTAGATGGTGTGCATTCGCATCGCAGCCCAGAATCAATTGTTTCTGCTTGCTTCGGCACCATTCCACGAGGCGTTGAACCTCCTCTGGTGGATGGTTGACGGCGTCACCCGGGAAATAGCCCGAGGCAACAATCAGCTGCCTCCTGCCGCTCCCAATCTGCACCTCAACCAGCGCCGCAGCAAGGTCCCTGGTCAGGAACTCTGTAAGAGGGAGGCAAGTTAGTTCCTTTCTGAGCATTAATACAGCTCTTGGGTTTACTGACCTCCTGCAGTATATCATCTGATATAAATTGTTTGGGAGGCCTTTGATTTGGCCTCCATTAATCCAGGGCTCTTGCAACAGCCCTATGTCAATGTGCCTTCTCGACGTCCTCCAGCATAAGGCACTGGGGCTGCCTTTGAGTGCTGGAGATTCATCTGAAGGCACGTTAGACCTCTAACCATTATGGGTTGGAAGACCCACCAGGCGGTTTGGAGGAGGCCGGAGCTATTCTGCCACCAGGCCTCTCACCTTCCCGCCCTTTCGGAGCAGTCCTCCTCCCAGAACTGGTGGTTGGCTGAGCCACTCCGGCCTCTTCAGTGCCTGGGGACTGTACAGCCTTAGGTTTGCCCTCTGCTTTGGGCTTCCCTGTCGTCGAGGCGGCAGTCAAGGCCTCTTGTGCCCTTTCCTTTCGCCCCGCCGTCTTTGAGCCCTTTAGCCTGAGGTTCACTGGACCGAACAGGTACATCAACCTCCAGTCAGTTGCTCGAAGTTTCTCGACTGACCTCATGTCAGCCGAGATCACCACTTCGAGCATGGTGGGCCCCGATGGTGCCCGCCGAAGGATCCTCCAGCTGGAGGTCTTGAGCTCCTTATTTTGGAGCTCTATAAGTGTCAGTATCTGCTCATTAGAGTAGTCCTGACTCTCTGGGAGGTATCCAATCAGGATCATCGGATGCGGCAAGTCTGCCTCCTCGACGATCCTTAGATCGGCTCCCTCCCACGGTTTAAGCATGGGCTGCAAGCCTCTCAGCCACTCCGCAGTGGCTTTGTCAAGGCATGTGATACCCAGCCATCCCGGTCTATTCTGAACGTTGCCAAATTGGGGACCTACAGTACTGTCCCTTCCCATGGCAAGCATCGTATCCGCAAGTGCCTTTCTGATGGCCTTTAATTGGTCCACTTCTAGCAGGACTTCCGGATATTCCTTGTGCATGATGCCCAACCTGATCCCAGCAGTTGCTTGGCTGTAGGTGGGCACCACCGTTGTAGGAGCCTTAGAGGCTTCTGAGGACGTTGAGGCTTGTGAAGCCTCTTGTTTTTGCCGTTTGGGCTTTTTGCCCTTGGGCGTGCTGTCCTCCGATCGGTTACGTTTGGTGGGAAGGCTCTTAGACGCCTTCGGACCAACCGGTATTAAGGCTTCTTCCCTGGCTTTGTCGGGCGCCATTCCAGCCTTAATGTGGAATTTCATCCTCCTCCTGGCGGCTCCAGAAAGTTTTGGCTTCCTGACCGTCAGCTTGTTGAGGCCTTCAATGACCTCTTCATCGCTGCTTTTCAGCAGCAATTCTTCTGCCATCGGGATAGGACTTGCGCCCTGTTCCCTTGGCTGATTGAGGCTACTTTCCTCCTCAATGTTTGGCACATCAGGGCTGGTGCCATGCCCTTCTGTTTTTGTTTCTTGGTCCATGCTAAGTCCCACGAGCAGCTAGGGAATTTCCGTCACCAGAGGCAGAGCCCCGCATGCCCCTGGAAGGCTATTGAAACTGGAGGTCGCCTGGTATCCAGAGTTCGCATATTCAGGGCTAGATCTTCCCACTAGCCATGCAGACATCGGCATATGCTGTTCCACCTTGCCTTGAGGAAAGTTTTTTATTGTGTCTTTCATGCACTTGGTTCAGGCGGTTAGGCCAAGACCCCCGGCTTGTGTTCTCTGCCCGCGAGACATGGCCACAGTCAGCAGATTCCACCTGCCGGTATAACAGACATTAGGGTTTGTTGCCCTTGCATGTCTGGCATCGTTTACCCCTGTGCAAAACCCAGGCCACGACACTACAGCAGGTTAGGGGGTTGGTCAGTCTTAGTTTCACCGCTCCTCTTGACCCTTTCGACATGAGTTACAACTCTGTCAGGAACCGGAGTTCCAGTCGCTAAGAATCAAAATTCACTGCAATTACTATAAGCCCCCACACCGCGTCAAGGTGCTGACCTAGTGGGGGTAACGGGCCGCCTAGCCAAGATAGCGAGTATGCACACACTATTAAACACATATAAGACTATCTATGCTGTGAAATTCGTTACTCCAAAAATAGGTAACGTTTAGGGGCCTGGGATCTTAGACTATAATGGAAATTTATGAAAAGTATAATTCGAATTTCGCGCCTATTAAAAAGGTTTTCTGTACTGAATTATGTTTTCAGCGCCATCTAGGTGTCAAAAGTAAGAAACTAGCCAAAAATCGTAGTCGGATTTTAGTACCACAGATGTAAGAGCGTTTCCTATCTTTCTAATTCTATAATCTTTGTATAGAGAGGCATATTCATTTAGGTACATAGGAGGAAGTTTAGTTGACTACGCTTTTAGAAATGAAAAATTGTTGTTGAATCTCCGAAACAATTTCCCAATTGACATATTAATTGACTTAACTGTGACAAGTTTGCCAAAATTTTCGCAAGATAGAATTGATAAATCGAATGTAACAACTTTTGAGAAATTATTAGGTGAGTTACGGAAGTTGGAAGGTTTAACAAAATATAAAAACGTTGGAAATATCAAAAATGGTAATATGAATAAACCTGCCGAACGAAATCCATCACCAATAAATAGAAAAATAGGTAAAAAGGAACCATACTCAATTTGTGATAAGAATGGTTTTCCAGGGAGGTTTCATCCAGAGACTTTATGTCGGCTAAAGAACAGGAAATTCAAAATTTTCAAACAAGAGAACGTAACCGGTAACATAAGAACGGCAAACAATGTTGGGGTACAGGATGAATTAAATGAGGTCATTTCCAATAAAAAAAAACTAGTTTTGTTGCCATTGATCAAATTGAGAGTGTTCTCTTCTGAATTCGAAAGTGGCAGATGAGTTATGTCTACACATTCAAGATGATAAGAACACATTCAAAACAGTCAATGGCAGGGCAAATCTTTCAGGAAAAATAACTACAAAAATGAGAATCAATGATATTGAAAAAGAAGTTGTGTTATTTGTGATTGATGATAATAATTTCGAGTATGATATTCTACTCGGATTAGATATTTTCAATTTTCAACTAAAACAAGATTTTGATTTGAATATTTATCAAATATTAGATATGAATGAAGAGAGAAAGATCGATTTTTTTCATAATAATAATGATAGTGAAGATTACAACGTCAATTTCAATGAGGGGATACCAACAGAACTTTTCGAAGCAAAATTAGAACATTTGACAACAAATCAGAGGAATAAAATTGAAATGTTAATAAATGAATATGATAATATTTTTGCAAAACACAAATTCGATATTGGTCAGGTGCAGGATTATGAAGCACATATAAAACTTTTAGAACATAAATGTTTAGCCAAAAAAACCATACAGATATGTTCAATGGATGATCAAAAAGAGATAGAATTCCAAATAGGAAAATTGTTGAAAGCGAATCTGATTGAAGAATTTTCCTCACCTCTTGCAGCACCAGTGACTTTAGCTTATAAAAGAGATGAGGGATCTAAGACCAGATTGTGTGTTGATTTTCGTGAACTCGATAAATTAATTGTTCCCGAACCACAGCCTTTCCCATTGATCGATGAAATATTAGCCAAGACCCGTAATGCAAAAGTATTCACTACATTAGATATAAATTCTGCCGTTTGGTCGATTTCTGTTCGTATCAAAGATAGATATAAGACTGCTTTCGTGACGCAAAATGGTCACTGGCAATGGAAATGTTTACCTTTTGGACTTAAAACATCCCCAGCGATATTTCAACGTATTTTGAATAATATTATCAGAAAATATAACTTGAATTCATTTTGCTTAGATTATATAGATGATATTTTCATATTTTCTTTAACATTCGAACAACATTGAACATTTGGAAGAACTCTTGAAAGCAATATGTGCAGAAGGATTCAGACTTAAATTTATCAAATGTAATTTTGCCAGAGAAGAAGTCAAATATTTAGGACATATTGTAGGAAATAATACAGTACGACCTATAAATGACAATTTAATTTCCATTACGAATTTTTCTCCACCAGATATTCGGAAGAAGATAAGGCAATTTTCGGGGAAAGTTAATTTTTATCACAAATATATAAAAGATTCAGCTAGATTATTAGAACCGTTGCATAATTTACTGAGGAAGGATGTTAAATTCAACTGGTCATTGGATTGTCAGGAAGCTTTCAATAAGGTTAAGGACATCCTTTGTTCTGAACCAGTTCTTGCAATTTTCGACTCAAATGCCTGTATCACTATATATGTTGAATATTGTTAACGAGTGTTTAAAATTGGTGCGCTCTCCCCCCTTATCTTTTAGAGCGCCACCCAGAATGTATGTCTTGACTTGAATAAAGTAGTCGTCGATCATGATACAAAAGGGATTTTTCCTCGAGCTAACTACAACAGTGTAGTTAGTCAACTTCATGACGTCATGGTTATCTTCGTGCCCTGTGTGGTAAGTTATGGCGGATGAGTGCAAAGGAAAGTGTCAGTCCCTCTCTCTCCGTTTTCAAGTAACTACACAACAAACCAGATTGATCAATGGTTTGCTGGCGTAGTTAACTGTGACGTCATGGTTCTAACTACACCGCGAAGAAATTCGTGTAGTTAACTATGGTATGCTTTGGTTTGGTGTGGTAAGCTAACTACAACAGTGTAGTTAGTCAACTTCATGACGTCATGGTTATCTTCGTGCCCTGTGTGGTAAGTTATGGCGGATGAGTGCAAAGGAAAGTGTCAGTCCCTCTCTCTCCGTTTTCAAGTAACTACACAACAAACCAGATTGATCAATGGTTTACTGGCGTAGTTAACTGTGACGTCATGGTTCTAACTACACCGCGAAGAAATTCGTGTAGTTAACTATGGTATGCTTTGGTTTGGTGTGGTAAGCTCGAGGAAAAATCCCTAAAAGGGATTTTTCCTCCACTTCAGGATTATTGTAGTTAAAGACAAAGGAACAGAAGAAAGAACAAATATATTTTGATATTTTCCTATATTGCTATAAGAAGATTGACACAATTAAAAATTGTTTCGGACTACAGGCTCCCAACGCCCAACACTTGAACTGCATTGTACAAATAAATGTAGTAATCATTTCAATTAAAAAATGGAAAATAAATTAAAAATTATCAAACGAATAATACCGACAGTCAAGAATTTCCTAAAACTATTGTTTCCAAGTTCAGAATCACAATTCTACAAATATTTTATTAATTCTTTCCTTCAAAATGCACAAAATTGAAAAATTCCACAATTTGTAAGCAACAATATCGATATTTACATATACCTACAATGTAAATAAAATAATGTTTCATTTAGAAAATAAGTTTGTCCTTCTGTTCTCTTCAAAGATAAACACATGTTGTCTTCTTGGATTCTAGTTCTTATTTTTCAATTCTACACATTTTCATCCAATAATAGCTGATGTCATTTGAAATCTCGAGTTCAACGAACAATTGAATGAAGAATCATTTTTCAATAGAATGCCTTTTTGAAAACTTAGTAGGTAGATCCTTTTTTCTGTTCATTCGTAGTGTTTAAATTGTTTCTGCCTTTTTCTCTAAAATATCGTTTCGAAGAAGCATAATCCTTATGCTAATTCTATTCCTTGCATCTTCTTCGGACACTCTTGCATTACAGTAATCAAACCATCAGTCATTGACCTGAAATCAACAAATCGTTTCATAATTTTAAGAGAAAATGTGACAAAATTTCTCTTACAATTAAAGAAAAAACAGCACTGCATCCAGTTATTATCATCAAATTTTCCTAGGACTCCACATCTCAAAAATTACCCTAGAGTTTGAATGTGAAAAAAGTTTCGTTTTGTAGCAAGCTTACCTTTCTGACCCACTCCCATTCAATGATTCAGAAGATATTTTGTGAACTACATTCAATTTATTTCCACCCGCTAATGATATCGTCATATGAACGAAATATGTATTCGACAAGTTAATAGTCAATTCCCTATGAAGTGCTCAATTTTCTTCACCCAGCTCTGACACCATTGCTGATAGAAAAGCCTGATTTTCAGCAAACACAACCATTTTGAGTGATTTCTCTGTTTTATCTGCTCTGATCTTCAGCAAGTAGTTTCTTAAAGATTCGATCGGTACAGTTTCATCGTTCACCTAGTTAACAAATGAATCTGATGTGACATCATAAAAGATTTTTTTTATGTATCCTTCTGAAAACAGCATATTCTATAAATCTGGAATTTGCATTAACCTTTTCCTTTTATGAGCATTCGTACCCAACTTTCTTGATATGTGGGGATTATGATGATAACACCTCAATTTCATAGATAGGTATTCGTGATGATGAATTCTGAACTTATTCAATCATCAGCATTTAAGTAATCACTACAAATAAATATTGTTATAATTTCTTAATGATTCAATCCCCTAATTTTCTAATTACTCACTTAGTAACCAAAGAATTTGATATGAACCGATTTATAACGTATGCTTCTATCGAGGCTTCTGTCAACATGATTTTACTTTATGTAACTCAATGATTATTTTGGAAAAGAAAGATTTACTGTAAGTACTGCATCTTCTTTCAAAAAAATGATACTCTTTAGATGACGATCTTGTGGGCTTAAACTGCAAATCTGTAACATAACTGTTTCCTGAAAAATGTTTCGAACATCTTCTGCTGATTGAAGGAATAACTTCGTCATTTTGTTTACAGCCATTATCCCAGATTTTGATGATTTCTGGGTGTCTTGGAAATCGAAAGAATATGGTATTTTGATCGAACATTTTGGGCTGATTATCGCTGGTACACAAAGCTACTTCACATCTCATATTTGAAATTTGCTGAAACAAATTGGTATCTTTCAAAAGTTAGCGACGATAACTTATTTTATAACATTATTCCTGAGAAAAGCCATAACAAATCTTGCAGATGACAGATGTTTGAATTTGTCGGGATTGTTTACTCTCCAGGTGACGTCACAGCAAGATGCGCAAGATCATATCTTGTATTCCTTGTATCATGGTCGTCGATGAACGTTAGACAGAACCATAGATATAGATTAACTAGATGGGCCCTGTCAGATGTAAACAGAGGCAAAAATCATATACCTATTAAACCAATACCTTACTAGAGCACAAGGCCATGAAACAACATTGGTGACGTCATCATAGGTAGTCCAAGTCAATTCCGAAATGCCAAAATATATTGATCGATTTAGATTTATTTTTTTCAACAGAAAGGAGTAGATAGGATCGTTGTAAACGAAAGTATTTCGAGGTTATTTGTGATATTTAAAAGATATGATAGATAGTGTTTTTCTCAGTAAAAGCATTGAGATTGAACTCCAAATGTTAGAAATGTAATAGAAGGTTAGTTCATTCATTCATTGAAATTTATGAATAATCATCCATTATCATAAGAAAAAACATTTTAAGAGAAGTGGTATTGCATGCTGGTCATATTATTATCTGTAGAAATTTGAGGAAAAGGATACTTCCAGTAGGAATAAGTGGAAAATAATCAATAATATGGAATTGGCAAAAATATCAGCATATAGTTGTTCTTGTAAAGGTGGTCCTAATATCTATTTAAATATTCGAAAAATAATTGGAAAGTGGCATTAAATACATACTTTGATCCAAGCAAAAGAACAAGATTCTTATAGTTGCAGTTCCCAGAAGGTCTAATCAAGCCTTAAAGGCTTTATTTCAAATAATAATATTGATACCCTGATGCACAAACATGATCATTTTTGCTTGATATATGTATTGATATACATGTTATAGTAAACAGATTGAGGTATAACACAAATATGTATTAAAGATATTCTGTAGAAAAGAAACTACTTTCTCTAGCGACGAACTCTTTGAGTTAGCTAAAGTGTTCATGGCCTGGCTCTTTTATACTACCAAAGGAAAAAACTGTAAATGGGAATTGTTTTTGGTCAAGAAATAATAATATGAAGTTACTCATGGTTAAGACAAGTTAAAGAAACCCTACCTAGAAGCTCTGTTATATATATATATATATATATATATATATATATATTCTTTTGAATAAGAGAGCTAAAATAATACAATAAATGTTGAAACAAAAAGAACCTAAGCTGAGGTAAAAAAAGGAACGGGGTACCACAACATTCTTCGTATGATACTATAGTATCATACGATACTTTCATCACCAGTATCATACGATACTATAGAGCCAGGGGAAAAAACCTCAGCCGAAAAAACCTGTCTCCCCGTTAAAAAAATAAAATAAAATTGTTGTATCTGAATATTCTATATAGAAGGACATCACGATCAGCGGGACGGCTCTTCGGAGGAAGGATTTCCAAACACAATCTCCAACCTGAAAATAAAAAAAGCCAGAACAGCAAGAGAATTCAATTTATACTTCATCAAATTGATCTGAAATTTTCAACCCATTGCAAAAATGAGTTTGATATATTGTGTATGGCTCTAATGCCATCTTGGAATTTATAAATCGAACAATTATTAATTAGGTGTTCAACTGTTTCCTCTGATTCACCACATTCACAATTAGGACAATCAACCGAATTCCACTTGAAAAGCATGCTGTTGGTACGACCATGACCTGTTTTTATTCGATTAAGAAGGGACCATATTCTCCTGGGAAGGTTAAAACCAGGAACTTTATTCGATGGATCAGATATTAGATCTTTATTAGATAAAGAACATACATCCCATTCGGATTTCCAGATTTCGTTGTAGCTGAAGTTCGAATTCAGAAAGTTATTCGACCAAATAGGTTTACGAGATTTCAGTCTTGGAATTCTATTTTCTGGAACGTAGGAAAGTATCGGAAAAGAATCCGGAAATGAATTGAATTTATTCCAAGAATTCCAAGTTGCAGACTGTCTTCGAATATGGGGAGGAACTATATTCGATAGCACTGGTAGCCATTGGATAGGTGTAGATCGGATGGTTCCAGTAATTATTCTCATTGAAAAATTGAGCTGTGCATCGGTTTTCTGAACATGAACACTATTGAGCCAAACAGGGCAACAATATTCAGCGGTGGAAAAAACCAGGGCAAGGGCTGCTGTGCGAAGTGTAGTCGGGTCAGCACCCATGACGTACCAGCAAGTTTCTGTAGAATGTTATTTCTCGTTTTTAGTTTCATTCGTAAGTCATACAAATGTGCTTTGTAATTCAGAGAGGAATCTAATTTAACACCTAAGTAATTGGGGGTAAAATTATGTTTCAAAGGAAAGTTCCCGAAAAGAACATTTAATTTTCTGAATTTTTGATGGTTATTCAAATGAAATAACGAAACCTCGGTTTTATTTGGATTTGGACACAAACGCCATTCGAAAGATAATTTTTCAAAATTTTCAGATCAGAAGTTAAATTTTCCTCAATACTTCTAAAATCAGAATGACGGAAAGCGAGTGCAATATCGTCGGCGTAAATGAATTTTTCAGATGAAGTACAAGGAATATCGCATAAATATAAATTGAATAGAAGGGGTGCTAAAACAGATCCTTGTGGAAGACCATTGTTCAATATTTTGAATTTACTACTATTATCATCAACAAAAACACGAAATCTTCTATCCGACAACATATTCTCTAATAAACGAATCATCTTTCCACATTTAAGATGTGTATAAAGTTTATAGATCAAACCATCTTTCCATACCGTGTCGTAGGCAGACGATAAATCTATGAAAGCTGAACCTGTTTTTAATTTATTATCGAAACCTGATTCGATGAATGTGGTCAAACTGAGAACCTGATCATTGCAATTTCTATTTTTCCTGAAACCGCCCTGACAATTTTGAAGAACATCCTCTATAGTAGGTTCAATCCTGAAGAAAATCAACTTTTCTGAAATTTTCATAGAAACACTCAATAAACTAATTGGCCTATAACTACTTGCTTCGGAAGGATTCTTTCCACGTTTCAAAATGCCTATTACTTTCGCTTTGCGAAACTCAACCGGAAAATTGCCAGTACACAAAATGTTATTGTAAAAGGATAACAACCACTTCAATGCCCTTTTTCCTAAATGTTTAATAAACTCAGGATAAATTCCGTCGAAACCCGCAGCTTTACGTGATTTCGTGCTCTGTTATACGATGTATTGTCGAATCAAATCATACTGTCGGAAAGTTAAATTATGGACAAGGCAGCAGCTCTCAAAATTCTGGCAAACTTCCCATAATTGACACAATTTTGTCTCAGAGCTATATTTGAATTAGTGTTCATTCTCCCTATTTATCATTTTGTTTTTGTGTAGATTCTGAAAATTTCTTTTTTTTCATTTTAGATTTTCACACACGTCTTTGGACTGTGGGTGCATGATGTTTATTCAAGTTGATTTAAAACTATAGTGAAGGAAAATTATTTCATGAATAAACATATTATTATATTTGCTTTTTATCAGGAAAATGTCTGTAGGGATATTTCATTTGATATTTTTAAGTAAAATACAAATATTCAGCTTCATGGCAAGTTTTATTAACATTATTGTTACATTTTGATAATTTTCAGCATTTCAATTTTAATGTATATAGAACAAAAGCTGCCCTTCACTGTTTTTCCATTTTTCCAACCATATCAAAAAATTGTGCAGAAACTCAAAAATGTATTGAGAATTGATGGTGACTCTGGTTCTTTGAATTTATTTCGAAGTCTTTGTCCTTTTAGGGGTGTTTTCACATTAATTATATCCCACCATCTGGCAATTAATGCTATGAAAACTGAGGTATCCTTATAAGATGACAAGCATACTTTGGGTCCTAGTTGTTCTAGGGCTGCTACAATGCTGTCATTAAATACTTGCCAAACTAATTTCACATTTTGTCTTTCTATTGAAGAAGGATACAGAGCCTTTAATGATAAAGTATATCCATATTTGATCAGTTGACCGTTTTCACGCATATGCATTTCTTTTGATGCACCAAATGCAGCTACTTGTTGCATGTTCAATAGAATTGTTGGAGCCCCCAACAATATTTCCTCCCTTATAGTCCAAATTAGGGTTTATATGTATTTCATCTACCATTAACGAAACAATTTTGTCATTAGTGTCTAATAAATAAAACTTGCTTTTTATGTATTGTAAGAAATGTTCGTCACATTGTTCATATCTTTGATCTGTATTAAACTTTGCACAAATTATTTGAATAGTTCGTGGAGACGGAAGGGTAAGTTTACCAGATCCTCTTAAAAATTTATAACCATGTGGAGATATTTGGAACAGCAAGCAAGAAAATAGCATCATTTCATATGAATATCTGCATCTGGTTTTTGTCCAAATGGTGGAGAGCTGAAGTTGTTCTCGCACAAATTTTATTGTATCTCTACCACAATTCTCTTGACAATTTTCCATGTCTTCAGATAGATCCTCTAAAATATCATTTATAAAGTTGAGTTTTTCCTTTATTTTGTCACCACTCTTTTGATGTTATTAAAACACAGCATACTGCCGCACAAAATTTTGTCCAAAATATTTATGTCTGTAACATGCACTGGGAATATTAAGTCCACCCTGATATTTTTAAATAGTACATTAACCCTCAGGTCTTCAGACACATAAACTTTTATTTTTACAACTGGAATTTCTGATGACTCGTCCAAATAGAAAAAAAAACACAGGTTTTTTTCTCCTTTAGCCATTATCCAACCTTTCGGAACAGACACTTTTGTAAAAGCCTCAGCTAAAGTTGCAAATGGCACAGCTGAATTATATGCTGAACTTGATTTAATACTCTCAGCAGTGGTTTTCTCAAGATCTCAGCATTCCATTTTTGATCGCTTGGATTGAGGAGAAACTCTAGTATGGACATCTGATCTGCTCAAATAGGCTGGACAACCTGGCAATTTTGTTGGTATCGCTCCTAAAACAAATGTTAAAAGAGAAATAGAAGACCACCAGATAATTAACATTTTGTTAAAAACATTTCTACTAGTCTAATCCCCCATATCCAAAGTCCATACTAGCAAAAAAATTTTTAGATGTACCTATAATGAACCACAGTTTATAGTAATAATTAAGTAAAAATAAATACTTACATATTTTTAACCTAGGAAACTTTAATGGTATTTCGACTTTTTGACCTGTGACTTCATGTTTATAGCTTGTGGACTTTTCGATGAATTCTGGTTGGAAATGTAGTTCGCAAACCTAGAAACAAGTTACTTTTCAGAGGCAGGCAAAACAGTTTGATTTTCAATAATTAATACCTTACTGCTGTTACGGGGAACGAAATCTTTCCTTTTAATGGCATTTAACCAACTTTTCTTAAATTGCTCGTCTTTGGGAAACCCAAATGATTACCCCTGCATTTGGGAACAGAGCAACGAAATGGAATGATATCGCCTGGAAAAAACTGAGATTAAAGCTAAGAAAAGAACTTAAAAATATCAAAAGTCTCGAAGAAAAAATCAAAATTAAATCTACATAACCTCGAACATGAAATGCAAAATTTTTAAGAATTAGAGATAAATTAGTGAACAAATATAAGCAGGCCTTTTGCCTTACCTGTTATGAACTGATGTAACACCAAAATAAATACAAATATATGAATAAACTCTGAAAAACCCTCACAATACCGGCAAAACATACACAAATAATGGCGGATGATTGACTACTCACACCCTTCACCCCCCAACAGCTGTCATTCTGTTTCATGGCCTTGTGTTCTAGTAAGGTATTGATTAAACCCCATACTGCTAACGTGAAAATAAAATTGATGCAATCTAGTTGCCATGTCCGTTGACCCATTCAACAATCTGCGCATGCGCAAACTCAGAATTTGACAAATAGATGAAAAGTGAGGTTACGTTTTTCACATGTGTAAAATATATTTGACAAGTTAATTTGAACTATTTGGAAATATTTGAGGTTAGGTTTTTGCGCATGCGCAGTGCATCGCTGGGGACAATTGTACCACGTGATCGCTGCTTCAAATGAACGCAGGTAAATGGGCCAATGCTAGCGGTCATAGAGATAGTATATACTATCTCTATGCTAGCGGTATAGGAGTTTATTGGGAACTTCTGCGTAGATGCCAGCGCTTCGGTGGTGAAGTTTTGAACCCTTGAGCGCTAGTACAATAAACGAACATCAGCTTTTAATGAGTGGAAAAGTAGAGGTGTCTTATGATTTTGTGCTTTATTTCGTGTAGTGCCTACAGATTCATGGTTTATCTTTGATATCACAGCTTATTTTATTAAAAATAGACATTTATTTTCCGTAATATCGTATATAGAAGTAGGTATTTTGGAACATGTAAATCGTTCAGAACAATAATTTTAATATTATTTTCAGACTTTGTGAAATGAAGCAGTGCTCAGTTTAGAGAAATGATATTTTGTGATATATGCATCTTACTATGATAGTTTGAAAATAATCAAAGAAAATTATGACTATGCTTCTGCTAAAGAAATGTTGAGAAACATCAAATACAACTTCTTTAAAAAAAATTTATTTGAAAATAATATACAGTAAAACATATGTTTATATATCATTTAATCATTTGTTCACTTACCTTCTACCTATCAAAAATTTCAGCACTTTTAGGAGTTACTCATTGCAATAGCAATAAATTTGTTTAAATATAAAACGAATCAATCAGTACATGCATATATTTACTTGTAATACACAACAGTTATAATATTTGCATATAAATGAAGGATAATTTTAAATAGAGTACATTAAAACCTTTCATCTGATAGAATAGGACTTGGTAATTGCGCAGGCAATTGTAAATATTTCATGTACTTTAGGTATTAACCTCCATTCAATTTTCCCACTCAATATTTTGAAAAATTTCAATATTTGATTTGCCCTCTTACTATGAACGCGAGCAGATGCAATTTTCTGATTTTTTAGAGATTCTTCTGGTGTTAATTGATTTTCTTTCTTCAAAAATGGTGGTCGAATGAGTTCTATACCATGCATTCTACAAAAATCCTCTATAAGAAAGTCTTTATCAACCATTGGTGTAAATTTGTCAATGAGACCACTGTCTTCAAATATGGTTTTGTCAGAGGCTCTACCACCACTTCACTGACAAATGTTATAATCCCTCCTGGGGATACACCAGTCATGAATTCAACAGTGGTACTACTTTTATACTGAGAATAGAACTTAATTCTACAACATAAGCAAGACGGTTTCTGGGCATATATTTCCGTACAGTCAAGTACAACCCTCGTATTTTCAAAGCCAGAGAAACATTTTGGCATGTTTCGCTTCATTTCATCTATCGATGGACAAATACACCTTTGGTTTCGAGATGACAAACAAAACACTCAATGTGTCATAAAAATAATTTTTACAGACTTGTTGGGAAATACTGAAGAGAATTGACAAAGTTACATATATTATTATAGAGCTAGAGTCAAAACTATTCTTTATCGGATATTAAACTGATGCTGCCTTGAATCTTTCGATACTTTACTAAATAAATACTCTATAGAATCAAGTATTTGAGAATTAATGCCGGTAAAGCATTTCGAAGACTTGTCATCTTTCAAGAGATCAGTTAGTGTTGAAATTCTGGAGGTATCTACCTGTACGTTAAAATCACAAGTTTGAGGTACAATAACTTCTTCTACCAGGTTTCACTCATTTCAATACCCTAGTTCAAAATATTCATTAATGTCAGGGCAGCTTGCATATCTTCTTCAGATCGAACTTCTGCACAACAGGAATCATTTACACTTTCTCTTCTTTCTACCCTGGAATAGTATATCTTTGTCCGACTGGACAAACTGGCTTCAGGATGAATAGTTTTCTGGTAAGAGGAGCAAGAAGCTTGAGAACCGTGAACTTCTGAAGTGATTGGTAGGTTCTTCGAAGGAACTGCAGTTTGCTTCAATCTTGGAAATTTTTTATTTCTACCTGAGAATATTATAAAAAATATGAAGTTTATTCATATTCAGTAATGATTTATATTTGTAAGTTACCTTTATGAAAATAATCATCTTCTGAAAAATGCAAAGAACAGACTTTCATGTATGGGGTGACCGGTTTACCAATCTTCAATTTTAAAATCCAGTCTTTCTTCTGTCAACGAGTTCCATTCCAAATTTTGTTTCCAAATAAACTTTGCTTTCATTCTCCTTTGGAAACAAGTGAAAGCTCAATGCAGTATGTGATCCTTTTCTCCTTGACCACGAATTACATTGCGGGACACAGCAATAGTCGTTACGTGAGGAAGCCATGTGACAACAGCTATGATTAAAGATGATATCTATTTATAAATGATCCTAAAGGGCGTTCAAACTCTTCAGCAATAATCCAAGTTAGGAAAATCAATAACACCAAAACTTTCAACTCACAAAACCGTACAAAACCCCGAAAATAAACTGAAGACGAACACATTTACATTCACATTCCACGTTAATAACCAAAAAACTACTAGCGCTCGAGGGTTCAGATTTCTCTCACCAGAGCGCGTATCGCTTGGCAGAAGATCCCAATACGTATATGGCAAAAATGAAGAAAAGATCTCAGTGTTTACATTCCCCCCCCCTGCTGTTTATAAACATGGAGGTAAACCTCCATGTTTATAAACATGGAGGTAAACCTCCATGTTTATAAACATTAACCTAACCTGGGGTATTTCTATTATTTTCAAGATATTTGCGCTAGTATTCGTGATCCTAAGTTTTAATGTGCCTTATATTGATATTGAAGTTCATTTACTTCAGAAAAATGTCGAAATATTGTATTATTTGCAAGACATGTGAAAAACATTATTATTTATAAACAGCAACAAACAACAAAGGTGAGTACAGTGGCGTCAGTTGATTATGGGTAGTGGGTAGAAATTTCGTATTGTATTGATATTTGTTGTATGTTAGATCATACGATAAAAAAATAGGTATCAATAAGAATTTTTCCACATAGATCAAAGCAGTTTTCTTCATTATGACCAGAAACAAAGTTTCTTGATATTAGCTCTTTGTCGAGTTGGCATAGAGGAGTAAAGAATTTTTTAAAGTCAATTTTCTATTTCAGATCGCCAACATCTTTAATTTCAACTGATCCTGATATACAAAATGAACGTTCAGAGATAAGGTAGAGTCCCAAATATTGAACTCGAGAAAGTACTTCTCATACTTTCACAGCATCAGAGACCGAGAAGGCTATGATGAATGTCAGTGCTGACTTTCCTTCACAGAGGTAACTGTTCTATTTCTATTAAGATGTTAGAAACACACTCATTTATTCATATTTTGTTCACAACTCTTTCATTATGAATTAGCACGAGATTGATTCCACCTCTATTTGTATACGGTTTATGACCTCGTGTTCTTGGGATCATGAATGACACTTAATTATTAAATGCAACATTTACTTCTAAGATGAATGAGAAATATTGAATCAGAAAAGGAACATAAAAAAATAATGTGATTCTTTTGCAGATCACCAGCTTCTTCTATTATTTCACAGCATCAGAGGCAGAAAAGGGTATGATGAATATATGAGCTGACCCTCCACAGAGGTAATTTGATGAAGCTCAAGTCATGTGTAATGAGCTTGAAATGCTAACAATTATTGGAAGTTGACGAGATACATTCAAAACTCAAAATTAGAGAGATGTATGGAAATTTGACGAAGGCCTCAATGTTCGAGATCAATTATGCGAGCAAGGTGAAAAATCATTCAGGCTTATGAATTCAAGTGTGAATTTGTTTTCAAATAATTACAGTGTTGTGAAACTGATGATAATAAGGACGATGATTGATTTGCCTCGAGACATTTTTCAAAATTATGGAGATCACTTCTATGAAGAGAAATCACTCTCAAATCATGGCTATGCTCTTGCCAAATGGATATTGCTGGTATATTATAATGGATTGAATATGTACAATGCATTGCCAATATGTATTGTATATGAGGTGTACTGATGATTTGAATCAGTTCATGAGACTGATAATAAGTGAGATTAGAAGTAGATAAGGAGCATATGATGATGAAACTTTATTTTGATGTTTATATTCTAAACTTTGTAGCTCAAAGTTAATAAAATGTTTACTACCACTACTACCTATTCTAGAAGAAGAACATATAATGTATGTTCATGTATCTCTTTCTTTGATTTTGTGAATTGAATTTTTGATTAATTTAATATTTTTTCTATTTCTTTTTTTCGAAACTGTGCTTTGTTTGAGCTCGTGAAGGGGCACTTGCATACAAGATATAGTCTTAGGTAATGGCCTCTTTTTATGCTATTCATGATTTCCTGAATATACTTGTAATTATTATGTAACAGCTCAATGAATAAATTTGATTGATCATCAGTATGGATGAAAAATTGGTGGACCTGACATCTTGTCTAACATCCACTATTCTTTCCAAATATAAATTAAATTGCTGGTTTTTGAATTTAATAAATTCCTTTCGAAAACTGTTTTTTTTAGTTTCTGCATTATATCCATGGGCCTCGTCTTAACAATAAACATTCAGGTGAGATTCATGGTGTATTTGTCGATAGAAAAACAGACTTCACCAATCTACCTGAAATCTTCAATCTGAAATGAGAAAAGACAAGAGCAGAAAAAAACAAATTATAATGAATAAAATTGTTTTCAAATTAACCAACCATTGCAGGAATGGAAAAGATAAAGAATTTGAACAAAAATTAAATTCAATGTCTTATGTACAAATCAGGTTTTCTTCTGATTTTAGAATATTTTTCAATGAACATAAATATACGTCAAACATTTTTCCTTAATCGATCAAAGCTCTTATTGAAAAATAACTATTCATCTCACAGAAGAGAATATTTTCAATACTACAGTTCAACTTGGTTTCGACTTGGTCACACTAAGATAATACACAAATACCATTTGTTGCAATGAACTGAAACCACCTAATGTGATTCTAACAGTGTTAAATTTTCTCATAGACTTTAAAATATATCTACACCATTTCGAAATATAGGTATACCACTTCCACAGGACCTTACGTTCTCATTAGAAATTATGTAATTTTTTAATTCTTAAAAAGTGTCTGAACTACATTAATTTTCTTCAAGAGATATGAAATCGTATAATATTCCAATCATTTTCTCTCATTTTGTAAACCTATAATTATTTAGATAATGTACCGTCGCTAATAACCATAGGGTGGAACCGATTCATTTCTTAAAAAAAATCCTTTTGATCTCTGTTCATGAAGTTATATTTATTTCGTTTAAGTACCCCTAAAAAATGCACGACACTGACGTTTGTTTATATCATGTTTACATCGACCTGTCAAAATTCAAAACAAAAACAAACTTCGCTTTGTATATCTGATCTTCAATTTCATTCTATTGATATCGCGCTCAGGGCCTATCTATGTCATATACCTATTAAACGTATTATACGTATATGATCTATGTAAATATATATATCTATGGACAGAACAGTGTGTTTCACTTGCGTTACTGTCAATCCAAAATTCAACAGGTTATGAACCCAGCTGGCAGCCATTTTGAGAAAAAGTGCTGTGAACGAGTGCAATCGGAACTGTCAGTTAACGTTAAATTTATAAGATGGCATCGAATTTCCTCGTAAACGTTCCAAAGCTGAAGGGCCGCGAGAACTTTTCGGAGTGGTCATTTGCGGTTGAAAATCTTCTGGTGTTAGAGGGTTTATCAGAATGCATCAGTGAAGTGAAAGCCGATAAAGACGAAAAAGCTAAAGCTAAAATAATCGAATTTCCTCGTAAACGTTCCAAAGCTGAAGGGCCGCGAGAACTTTTCGGAGTGGTCATTTGCGGTTGAAAATCTTCTGGTGTTAGAGGGTTATCAGAATGCATCAGTGAAGTGAAAGCCGATAAAGACGAAAAAGCTAAAGCTAAAATAATCCTCACTATAGACACTTCGTTATACGTGCATATACGGGACGCGAAAAATACGGTGGAATTATGGAACATCTTAAAAAATCTGTTTGGCGACTCGGGACACGCGAAAAATCGGTTTGTTACGCAGATTAATGGCGAGCAGACTGGAGGAGTGCGATTCCATGAACGAATATGTGAATCAAATCGTGGAAATCGGACGAAAATTGTGTGGTACTGGTTTGAAGATTGAAGATGAACTTTTGGCATCCATTATGTTAGCGGGGTTATCTGATCGTTTTCAAACAATGGTAATGGCGTTGGAAAGCAGTGGTCAGAAGATAACTACAGATTTCATCAAGATGAAATTGCTTGATTCGGAAAGTGCAAGTGATGGCGGTGGGATGGCGCTAGCAGTCCAAAAGAAGAAATCGTCACGCAGTTTTGACAGACCGAAATCAAAACAAAACCAAAACAAACATGGCGGAAATAACCAAGTTATTTGCTGGTATTGCAACGAAAGAGGACATTTTCGTAACCAATGCTCGAAGCTTAAACAAGCCAAGAATAATGGTGCCACCAATGATCAATCTGAAAAAAATCATTTGTTTAGTGTGGTGTTCAACACTGGAAAATTCAAGCCAACTGATTGGTACGTGGATTCTGGAGCCAGTTGTCATTATACGACAAATGAAAAGTGGAAATTCAAAAGGGTCTAAGTGCCAAAAAAATCGAACTGAGATATTACATAAAACATGTCTCAGGGTCGGTTTCACAAAACCTTGATTGTACCGTCAAATTTATTGGAGCCATACCGATTCGTTGAAATTTCAAAATGGGTGATTCGATTGATTGGAATTTAGGTAAGGTTTTTTTAATGTACAGTTGAAGCTTTGTGAAACCCGCCCTCAAACTAATGAAAGAAGTGAAAAAAAAATGTTTTTTTCATCAGAAATGATGACTGCCTGAAGCGGATGGCACATGAACCGTTTCGTAGGCTATTGGCCTTGGCACATAGACCCCATAACAAATGAAATCTAAAATTTCGTGAAAGTGGCACTTAGACCCTTTTGAATTTCCACTCTTCAAATGGAAAATTCATTGTCAACAAGAGGAAACCTGATGTTTCAGAAATATTAGTTGCAAATAAAGAAAAACTGGATGTTACATGCATGGGTGACTTGGAACTGAGCACAGTTGCAGATAAGCAATGTAAAAATATCACAGTCAAAAATGTGATGTGTGTTCCTGGTTTAAGTACAAACCTTTTATCTGTGAGCCAGATGCTAAAGAATGGAAATGATGTAATATTCAAGAAAAACAGCTGTCAAATATTTGGAAAAAATAATGAACTGGTTGCAACAGCAGATCTGCAAGAAGGTGTGTATAAAGTAAACTTATTTAGAGAAAAAACATTTTTTGCAGCACCTGCAGTGCATTTAGCAACAGGCAAACATGACATAGGAGACTAGGGCATATAAATCCAAATGATCTGAGAAAAATGATAAATGCAGCAGTTGAAGGAATATCCTGTCAAGGTCCGACTCAATACAATTTAAGAAATTGTGTTTCTTGCTGCAAAGGTAAACAATTTAGATTTCCTTTCAGAAACACTGGGAGAAGAGCAACTTCTCTATTGGAGATTGTCCATACCGATCTCTGTGGTCCTATGCAAGTGCGATCACTTGGAGGATCGAGATACTTCCTGACCTTTGAAGATGACTTAAGTAGAATGGTCTTTGTATACTTTAATGAAAGAAAAGATCAAGTATTTGAATGTTTTAGGAATTTCAAATCGATGGCTGAAAAACAAAAGAATACTTCTATCAAGTATTTAAGGTCTGATAATGGAGGCGAATTTTGCTCAAGAGAGTTTGAGAGATATCTAAAATGAAATGGAATAATACATCAAACCACCAACAGATATACACCGGAGCAAAATGGTATGTCGGAAAGACTGAATCGTACACTGATGGAGAAGGCTCGATGCATGTTGATAGATGCAAACTTGGAAACGAAATTCTGGGCAGAAGCGATTCATTGTGCAGTGTACCTGAGGAATAGATCGTTGGCATCTGGTATCAACAAAACTCCATTTGAAATGTGGTATGGTAGAAAACCTGATCTTGGACATTTAAGAATATTTGGGAGTCGTGCCATGGTACATGTTCCAAAGAATCTCAGGCAAAAATGGGATACCAAATCTGAAGAAATGATTTTTGTGGGATATGACGAGCACACTAAGGGCTATAGATTATTTGATCCAACTAAACAGGCATTAAAAATGAGTCGAGATGTCATTATTATGGAAGAACCACAAGAAACTAAAGAGAAAACCACAGGTGAGCTGAGTTATGTACATGAAAACAAAAATGTTCTTTCAGAAGACCAGGATTCAGTGGGGACTATGTCAGAAACATCTGAACCTGAAGAAAATTCATCCTCTTCAGAGGAAGAAGAAGATACAGATTCGACACCTGGAGAAATATCGAGCTCAGAGTATGTGAGAAGATCTACAAGAGAGAGAAGACCCAAGACATATAATGATTATGTGACATACATGACTTCTCACGATTGTCACGAGCAAGATGACCCTATTACCATAGCAGAAGCTTTCTCGAGACCAGATGCTGAGATGTGGAAGCAGGCGGTACGAGACGAGTTAGAGAGTTTTGAAGAAAATGAAGCATGGGACCTAGTAGATGCACCACAGGACCCATCAACCATAGTTCGTGTAAGTGGGTACTTAAAAGAAAAATAAATAGTGACGGGAAAGTGCGGTATCGTGCGCGGTTAGTAGCGAAAGGTTTTGTGCAACGACAGGGGGTGGACTATGACGAAACATTTGCCCCAGTAATGAAGTTCTCAAGTTTGAGAATGCTCTTTGTTTTATCTGTTAGATTGAAACTTGATATACAACACCTAGACGTGAAGACGGCTTTTCTAAATGGTGATTTGACGGAAAATTTATTTATGAAATTACCTGAGGGTATGAAAGAAAATCCAAGTAAAGTTCTTAAATTGAAAAAGGCCATATATGGACTTAAGCAGTCTTCACGAGCTTGGAACAAGAAAGTTCATTATTTACTTTGTAAATTAGGGTATTTACAATCACCTTTTGAACCTTGCATTTATGTAAAAAAGTGTGAAAATCGCATTACTATATTAGCACTGTTTGTTGATGATTTTTTCTTATTTTCGAATGGTACTTGTGAAACTGATTTGTTAAAAAGGAACTTGAAAGCTAAATTTAAAATAACTGATTTAGGAAAAATCAGAGAATGCTTAGGTATGACTGTAGACCACGATAAAGATGAAAATACTATTGTTTTGAATCAGAGGAAGTATATTTTGAAATTGTTGAACAGATTCAATATGCAAAATTCTAAAACTGTGGATACACCTTAGGAAGCTAAGATAAATTTAAAAAAGGTTGTTCTCACGAAAGAAAATGAAGAAAAATATCCGTATCAAAAACTAATTGGCAGTATGATGTATCTATCAGTAATGACTAGGCCTGATATTAGTTTTAGTGTAAGTTATTTAAGTCAATTTAATAACAATTATGATAAAGATCATTGGAATTGTGCAAAACGAATTTCAAGATATTTGAAGGGTACCATTGAGAATTCTATAGTATTTTCACAGAATGATCAAAGTTTGATTGGATTCGTTGATTCTGACTGGGGAAGCGACAGCGTGGACAGAAGATCGTTCACTGGTTTCGTCTTCAAGTTATCAAATGGTCCTATTTCTTGGTTGCTTTATCCAGTACAGAGGCCGAGTACATGGCACTATCTGAGGCAGCCAAAGAAGCCGTACACCTGAAGTCTATTCTGCAACATCTGACTGAAGACGACAATTGTGTTGTGTTGTTTAATGATAACATGGGAGCAAAGCTTTCTGCAAACCATATCATTAATAAACGTAGTAAACATATTGATGTCAGGGGATGTTAGGGAAGTTGTAGCTTCAAACAAAATATTATTGAAATATTTGCCTACAGCAGAAATGCCTGCTGACGTACTAACTAAAAGTTTATGTAAAATTAAACATGTTGATTCATGTAGAAAGTTAGGCATTCTGAGATGTAATTTTAAATTGTTGTTAAGTGGGGATGTTGAATATTGTTAACGAGTGTTTAAAATTGGCACGCTCTCCCCCCTTATCTTTTAGAGCGCCACCCAGAATGTATGTCTTGACTTGAATAAAGTAGTCGTCGATGAACGTTAGACAGAACAGTGTGTTTCACTTGCGTTACTCTCAATCCAAAATTCAACAATATATACTGATGCCAGTATTCAAGGAGTAGGAGCTGTTCTCAAACAAAAACAGATTAATGGTGAAATGAAACCCGTACCATATTTTTCTAAAAAACCTAATAAATTTCAAAAGAATAAGAAAGCAATATTTCTAGAATGTCTTGCAATTAAGGAGGCAATAAAATACTGGAAATATTGGCTAATGGGAAAAAAAATGATGAATTACTTATCATAATTCGATTTCGAGATTAAATATGAACCAGGAAAAGTAAATGTAGAAGCCGATTGTCTTTCTAGAAACCCCAGTTTTGGAAGAAACGGAAAATATGGACGAATGTGTAAGAACAGTGAATTTGGTGGCACTGAATGAAATAAAAATCGATCAACAGAATAATCTCGCAAGGATAAAACACATGAAAAGAACAGTTGTACAGAAAGATATATTCTACAAATAGCAAAAAAATAATTTTATCGAATGATTTTGGAAAAGATTTAATCCGAAAATTACACAAGCATTATGGTCACATTTGTGCTAGCAAGATAAGTGAAAAAATCAGAAAGTTTTATTACATTCAAAATATGGATTCGTTGGCGAAAGTAGTTTGTGGATCATGTGACATCTGTTGTAAAAATAAAACGAGAGTAGGTCAAAAGTATGGCCTTCTTTAACAACTCGGCCCAGCAAAAGAACCTTTCGAAATAATGTCCTTAGACACGATTGGAGGCTTTGATAGAAATCGCTCTTCAAAAAGATACCTCCATCTCCTAGTTGACCATTTTACCAGATATGCATTTGCGAGTACCTCCAAATACCAAACAACCGAAGATTTCATTAAATTAATTAATAAAGTTCAAGATAAACGACCAATTAAAACATTATTAATAGATCAATACCCAGGAATAAATTCGAAAAAATTCAGACAGCACATGAAAAATTTGAATATACAATTAATTTTTACAGCAGAAGATTGTCCTTTTTCAAATGTAAACAGAATAATTAAGATGCAAACAGAATGAGAAGAAAACTAGAGCTTGGACGAAAATAGCCGAAGAATGTATTGAAGAATACAATAGGACAGACCATTCTGTGACTGGATATAGTCCAGAATATTTACTTCATGGATAATCTGATCCCATTGCTCCAGAAGAAACTTATTGAAAAGAGTAATTTAACAAGAGATAAAGAAATAGCATATACAAATTCTTTACGTAATCACGAATACACGAATAGTCGACAAGTTCAGGAAACATTATAATTTTAAAATTGGAGATTATGTTTATGTTGAAAATAAATCTAAATTGAATAGAAAAAAACTTGAAGAAATAAGAATAGGCCCTTTTCCAATAGTGAAGAAACTGTCAGACACTATCTATGAGATAGACATTGGAAATAGAAAAAAGGACAATAATTATTTCCATGTAACAAAGTTGCTCCCTTATGACAACGACAACATATAGTGGTTGTTGCATACCTTGGGTGGGGGGATTTTAAAATGAAAAGAGTCATTTCTTTTAAAAAACTACTTTCCATTTTCTGTTCTATTTTTCATTTGATTTGAATTTAGAGAATGCCTTGATTTGTCAGTTGTTAATTAATGAATGTCATTACGTATTTCAAATATTGTAAATTGAGAACTCGAAGAAATAGCATTGTTTTTGATTTCCTTCAGGTTCGTAAGTTATTATTTTAAGATATCAGAGTTTGTTAAATTTTTTCGATAGAAATGCTCGGACAGGTCGATTTCTGTTTCGAGGGGGACAACTTAAGATGTAGGTTACGGACGCATAGCGCTTCAACCCTTGCTACTACAACCCTCACCCCCAATTTTTGAATAGGGAAGATGGGGTGAGTGATACCTCATTTGAAAGGTATTTTCATACTGATTTCAGCACAGCAATTGTTTTTTCATTTTATTCATTAGTTCTCGAAATACAGGGTGGCCATTTGAAAACGAAACAGACGAGATTACAGACGAAATAAATTTTTTTCGATAGAAATGCTCGGACAGGTCGATTTCTGTTTCGAGGGGGACAACTCAAGATGTAGGTTACGGACGCATAGCGCTTCAACCCTTGCTACTACAACCCTCACCCCCAATTTTTGAATAGGGAAGATGGGGTGAGTGATACCTCATTTGAAAGGTTTTTCACAAAAAAAACACTACAAGTGCCCTGAAAACACCACTTCATTTTCAAATGCTTAGTCAAGAATATTTCGAGAACTAATGCATAAAATCAAAAAAAATAACTGTGCTGAAATCAGTATGAAAATGCCTTTCAAATGAGATATCACTCATCCCATCTTCCCTATTCAAAAATTGGGGGTGAGGGTTGTAGTAGCAAGGGTTGAAGCGCTATGCGTTTCTCTCATAAAAGGAGTTAGATATCTTGTCAATATGCTCTCTGATAGTGGGGAGTTGCGTTAAATCGTGGAGAACTGAAATTTTTGTCAGAAGCATTTTTCCCGTTATTAATCTAAGGATTTTGTTCTGAAGGTTCTGTAGCGGTCTTAGGGGAAATGGACGAAGATGGCAAAAAACTGGTGCTGCATAAGTTATTATTGGTCTTATGAGCGACGTGTAAACCAACTTTTTGTTTTTTTGTTTGTTTGCTGTTACATAACGAGGGGAAGAGGTTTTTCTTCGCTATGTATCCTTTGCTAACGGCTTTTTTAATGTGCTCGTGGAAGTTGAGGCGGTTATCGAGTTCAACGCCTAGGTATTTGACAGTATTTTTTATTTTTATTTCGTGGTCGTAAAGTGTTATTGGGGTGGTGATTTTTTTGTCGTTAACCCTTCTGCTGAAGATAATTTGCTCGGTTTTTGCTGTATTTAGTTTAATTTTCCATTTATCAAAGTATTCCTTCAATAATTGGAGGTGGTTTTTAATTTCGATGTTTGCATCATCTGCTTTGGACGCATGGGCATAGATAGCCGTGTCGTCTGCAAAGAGTGCAATGTTTGTTTTTTTGTGCTTTGGTATGTCTTGGACGTAGACATTGAAGAGTCTTGGTCCTAAGATGGAGCCTTGCACGATACCTGCCTTAATTTCTTTAGCGTTGGATAGTTTATGTCCAACTTTAACATGGAAATTTCTGTTGCTTAGATATGAGAATATTAGCCTTGTCAGGAACGGAGGAAAGTTGAGCTTGATCATTTTGTATGTCAAGCCCTCGATCCATACTCTATCAAAGGCTTTTTCTATATCTAGTAACAACATGACCGTATGATTTTTCTCATTAAAATTGTTGATGACATCTGTGACGATCCTACAGAGTTGGTGGATTGAGCTGTGCTTCTCCTTAAAACCGAATTGATGTTCGTTTTTAATCTTCAGTTTTTTTGTGCAAAGTTTGATTTTTTCTAAGATGACTTTTTCCGCTACTTTGCTTAGGTTTGAGAGTAGGCTGATTGGTCTGTAGCTGTCTGGTGATGTTGGCTTTTTTCCCGATTTTGGAATGGGGGTGACTACGGCAGTTTTCCATTGCTTCGGCCAATATTGTTTTCTAAGGATGCCGTTTATTACATATTGAAATTGGACGATTGCTTTTTTTGACATGTTTTTTATGAGAATGTTTTCGATTTGATCCGCGCCGGGGGTTTTTTTGTTTGGTAGGTTTTTTATGACTTCTTTCAGTTCTCCGGGTTGGTTAAATAGCATCCGTCAGGGTTTGTATTTATGTCATTTCGTATGAAATTCAAAACTGTGTTTTTAATTTCTTTTTGGTTATTGTCGTCCACATCGGGAATGTGGTGTGTTTTTTTGAAGGTTTCCGCTATTAGTTCGTCCTTTTCTTCATCCGACAGAAATTCTTTGCTGTTCGCATCTTTTAGTATGGGAATTGGCGCTCGTTTTTTATTTAAATTTTGAGCCTCTTTCCAAAGAGAGTTATCTTTCGTGTTCAACTTTGTTAGTTTTTCTTCCCATTTTTCATTTTTGTGTTCTGAAATTGATGCTTGTATTTCTCGAGTGACTTGGTTCAGCAGTTCTTTTTCTGTGTGATTACGAGTGGTTTGCCATCTCTTTCTGATTCGGTTTCGGTATTTAATTAAGTTTATGATGTGAGGTGGAAGTTTATCTGATCTGAAATTGACTCTGTATTTTGGCGTTGTTTTATCTCTGGCGTAAAGTAGAGTTTCTGTTAGTTTTTCTATTTCTTTTTCTATATCTTCATTGGATTCCATTTTGTTATTAATTGAAATTTTGCTATCTTATATTTGGCGGAATTTTTTCCAGTCTGTTTTGGAATAATCATATTTAATTGTATCTGGGGTTTTTTCGATATGGTTGATGTCTATTGTGAAAATAATAGGATTGTGGTCTGAGTTGAGTTGGCAACTGGAATCCAATTCGGATATATTTGATATGTTTTTTGAAATAACGATGTCTATTGTCGAGGGGGTGTAATTATTGGTTGGATAGTGAGTGGGATTTCTCGGAAAGTGAACAAAGCAATTTCTGTCCTGATTTATGAATCGGCTCAGCGTGTTACCGTTAGTGTTCCGGGAAGGGCAGTTCCAGTCTTCATGGCGACTGTTCAGGTCCCCTATAATAAGGGTTTTATTGCTTCTGGTAAGATTCCTCAAGCAGTTAGGGGTAAGTTTGTTTGATGGGCTGTTGTAGGTAGTGTTGGGCGATACTTCGTGAAGTATCGATACTCTGGATCGTAATGTATCGAAAAAAACAGTATCGATACTGAAATCGAATCGCATCGAAAGTATCGATACATTGAATATCGTATCGTATCGTTATGAGTACAGTACTTTCGTACTATAGAAGGACTAGTTATTTTGTCATGTACCTTTAAATATGAGATAATTGAGTAATCATGAAGTAATCTATATCTATATGATATAAAAAACAAAATAAAATAAAAATTTTGTTACAGTTGCCAGCCTTCTGTCGATGCATTAAATATCGAGAACTTTCATAATTTCGTCATTTGTCTACCGATTCTAAATTTTCAAGCTGGTTTCTTTTTTTTACGGTGAAGCATTGGTCTTTATGATTGGTCATTGCAACGAGATTTATCTCTCCGGAATTATCATGATATCCCTATTATTCATGATCCAGTATCATTTATTGCTTTGGTGGGCATCTTCAATAAAGCGTTGAAAGATAGCCATAAAATGCGAATTTTAGGACCACCACCAACTAGGGTACTTGAACAATAGTTTGGATATATTCGCAGTTGTCTGCGTGAGCTCAGGCAGTGAATATACCACCCACAAATGGTTCTAGTAACCTAGGAAAGGATGTTGCATTGCAGTCATAAAAAATGTAATAAAGCTACTTTTAAGAGGTCCCCAAGCGATTGAAACATCTGGCTTCGAGATTCCAATTTGAAAAAGGAATTTTTAACTATACCTACGTTCTACGTACTGTATTCTAACAGAACTCATAATGTTATTTGCTCTTTATTTTTGACCGTTCGAAAGTTGAATTTACTTTGAATCTAATACATATGATAACAGAAGGAGCTTTGAAAAAGAAGCAATCAAAAATTATAGAGTACTGGAGATTATAGAACCTAGTCCATAATCTTTGAAACTTGGAAGACTTCGATACTCGACCTCCGATATACGCCATTCAGTATCGATACATCCGAGGTATCGGTAAGCCAAGTATCGATACAAAATATCGAATATCGCAACGGAAAGTATCGATACAGTAAAATATCGATACGTATCGCCCAACACTAGTTGTAGGCGCCTACTAAGTCTAGACCATTGTGAAGCCGTAGAACGATGTTTTCGACAGAGCATCTAATTGTCGGAATTTGTTTGACGTTTATTCCTGCCTTTGCTAGGATTGCAATTCCCCGTGACCGGTTCCATTTGGACGGTCTCTTCTGAATACTTTGTACCCGGAAATGGAGAAATCGTCGCAGGGTTTGGGTCTGGTTTCGTTTATGACAAGGATATCTATTCTATTTACAGAGAGAAAGTTTGAAATTTCAATGTGTTTTCTGGAAACACCATTGCTATTCCAAGAAGCTATTTTCAGCTTAGCCATGAGTTAGGTCGTTAAAGTAATGGAAGAGAATCATTTTCTTCTCGTAAGGATGGGTTGCATTGTCCATCTTTCTGTTTAGAATACTACTTGAAAATAAGTCACTTAAAAATTCATTAATGTTAATATGTTGATTGAACTTTGCAAACTCATTTTGGATTTCTGAGAATAAGTACTTAGCTGTATTTTGTTGTTCCTGTTGTTGCGGCTTCGTTGTCTGCTGTCTGGAGGATTGCAGGTTCGCGGTTTGTTGGATCGTGGCTGATTGTTGGGCGGCTTTTCTAGTCTCCCATATGTTAGTTTGTGGGATTGTGGCGCGTCTTTGAATTTTGGCTTCTCCTGTTTCGTCTGGTTTTGTTGTTTTCTTTCCAGCATAATGACATAAGCGGAACAGTTGCGATAATTAGCTGGGTGATCTCCGCTGCAATTAGCTCATTTGGCAGGGGTAGTTTTGGTTTTTTTGCAGTCTTTGGTGAGGTGGTTATCGGCACATTTGAGACATGCTACGTTCCTGTGACAATTAGATGTTGCATGTCCCACGTTTGGCATCGGTGGCACTGTACTATTTCGCGGTTTGAGTAGTATCTATACCATCTCACTGCGGTGTAATTAATCACTTTGACGTTCTGGGAAAGATTTCGTAAGTTCACGGTGTTGTTTGTGATCACTAGGTAGGCTGGCGAATTTGTTCCCTTCATAAGGTGGACCGATTTCACTGGTATTAATGCTTTGAGTTCTTCTAGAATGTCGTTTTCCTCTGGAGCATGTTCCAGTCCTCTCAGGGTGAACGCGTGTGTTTTTTCGTCTTTCATAGAATAAGTGTGATATTCTTGTCCGCAATCTTCGAAATGCGTCATGAGTTTTTTATAATCTTGAATGTTGTCACAGAAAATATTCGAGCTATTTCTCCCGTATTTAACGTGGAATTGTCCGTTTATAATTGTTTTTATTTTATGCGTGAAATTGTTGTGTTTCGCGAAAACTCCGCGAACTACAATTGGTGGCGGTTTTTTTGGTTTTTTTGCTTGTGCCGCGACGTTATTTCCGGTATTCTCATCTGTAATGTTTGTTTCTAGTCCTTGATATCTATTTTTTTATCACCACTTTATACGGGGAATTGTCTATTTTGGTCACTTTACCGCCGGGGTGTTTGAAGGTCGGGTCACTTTCGTCCGCGATCCGCTTCTTTCTTCGCCGTGTTTCTTATTACCGACGTTGTTTCGCTTGAGCTAGATTCATCTGGGTAAACTTCCATAGCTTCCAAGATGTTTGTTTCAGCTTTATTATCGTTTGAAACCACTGATGAGTCTCTGGAGTGCATTGTGGAAGATTTATTGGTTTCTTCCAGTATAAGGAGTCCTTTTTTCAGGTTTATGAAGTTTGCTTTTTTAGTGGTATTGGAAGGAGGTCCACTGCCTCCTGGTTTTTTGTGGTTGACAATTTTTATTTCCGAGTGGAGACTATTTACCGTTTATATTCACTTTACACTTTCACGAAAGAGTCACTATCTCGGTTTATATAGAGTCTTTTCTCTCTTGATTTGCACTAATCACTATCACTATACGTAATGAGTCACTATCTCGATACATTGAAAAGCACATCAAAGTTTCTCACAACACAAAAGCACAACACTTAGTCACGTTGGAGCTTGTTGGTCACTTTTCGGTTTCACGGAGCTCGGTACCTAAGATGTTACCTGCTCAGTGTTCTGACGAGAACTGGCATTTTCAGCGTGGTATGGCAGTAAACACCGGGGACCTTCTGCGTGTAAAGCAGATTACAGACGAAATAAATTTTTTCGATAGAAATGCTCGGACAGGTCGATTTCTGTTTCGAGGGGGACAACTTAAGATGTAGGTTACGGACGCATAGCGCTTCAACCCTAGCTACTACAACCCTCACCCCCAATTTTTGAATAGGGAAGATGAGGTGAGTGATACCTCATTTGACTAGAAGCATTTTTATCATATTATAAAAGAATAATGAAAAATTCAACCAACTCAGGCAACTGGAAATTATTATTCATCATTTGAGAGGATTATAGAAAACCTTATGTTACATTATCATTTGAGAATCCAAAATTTTTTTGTTATGTTTATAGAGAATTTTATTTGAGTTAATTCTATTTTCCCAAACACCGAAAGGTAAAATGGGAACAGATTATACAGGGTGGCCATTTGAAAACGAAACAGACGAGATTACAGACGAAATAATTTTTTTCGATAGAAATGCTCGGACAGGTCGATTTCTGTTTCGAGAGAGACAACTTAAGATGTAGGTTACGGACGCATAGCGCTTCAACCCTTGCTACTACAACCCTCACCCCCAATTTTTGAATAGGGAAGATGGGGTGAGTGATACCTCATTTGAAAGGTATTTTTATACTGATTTCAGCACAGCAGTTGTTTTAAGTCCAGTGTTGTACATTTGGACACTGTTCATTTTAACTCCACCTTAGAGCACATGTGGATTCGTTTGAAGGTGGGTAGAGATTCGTTTTGTGTTGGAGTTTTGTACAGACCGCCCCGTCAGCGTTTGATTGATGCTGTTCAACATTTGGACAACCTTTTGCCTATAATAACTACAGGTTACGATAACGTTTTAATTCTAGGAGATGTCAATGTCAACGTGTTCGGAGGTAGAGATTCATTAAGTGAGTGTCTAGGGGTTTACGGTCTTGCTCAGGTCATTGACGAGCCGACGTACATTACTGAACACTCTGCTACTTTGATAGACCCAATTTTTATGAATTGCAAAAATTTATGCACTAATCATGGCACGATAAATGCTGACTGCTTTACAGATCATCAGATGGTTTTCTGTGATCTTTATGTTAATTTCAAGTTTGAAAGGAAATTTATAACATATAGAGATTTTCGGAATTTCAATTCGGAGGCATTCGCGGAGGATCTGTCGGGTGTCCAGTGGAGTCACATTCTCAGCTATGGTGATATAGATAGTAAGGTGAATTTTTTGACTTCCGAGATTGTAGGGCTGTTCAATCTTCACGCTCCGTTTCGTACTTCTCGCATAAGTAGACCCAGGGCTCCGTGGATTACACCCACTTTGAAATTAATATTCAAACAACGCAATTCAGCATTGAGTACGTACAAGTCCAATAGGACCAGTGAAAATTGGAGCAACTATAAAATGCTACGGAATTTTGCCCTTGCATCTTTAAGAAGAGAAAAAGCGGCTTATTTGGAATATTTGAGTAGGCAGTCCTCGTCATCTGAATTTTATAAAACTTTGAAATCATTGAGGGTGCAGTCCAGTAAAGATAATATTATACCTCGTTCGCTTTCCAATCCATTTAAAATCAATGAGCATTTTTCCTCAGTTTTTCAAAACAGTGATGACAGATGTTCTGATACAATCTCTTTATATCGAAATAGCACCTTCAGTGAAGATTTAAAATTTCATTTCAATCCCATAACTATTTCTTCTTTGCATGAAATTATTGTCAACATAAAATCTAATGCTGCTGGGATTGACGACATCAACATGCACATGATAAAATTAAGTTTGAACGTTGTCGATGTTTATCTGTTGCATATCATTAACTTGTGTCTGGAGCAGGGATACTTTCCTCTCCCTTGGAGACGGGCCATAGTGGTACCTCTGTCAAAAATTAGTAAGCCAACTTCATATGATAATTTACGCCCGATTAGTTTATTACCACTGATTTCTAAAGTTTTGGAACGTGCCGCATATATGCAGATCTACGATTTTTTACGCTGTAATAAAATAATTCCTGTTCATCAGTCAGGTTTTCAGAGGGGTTATAGCACGACAACTGCATTGGCATACATGACTGATAATGTTGTTGGTAGCTTGGATTGTGGAAGGGTGGGTGTCATGACCATGTTGGATTTTAGCAAGGCATTTGACACCATCAACCATAAGCTTCTCGAAGCTAAATGTCATTATTATGGCTTTGATGATCTGTCGTTGAGTTTCATCAGAACCTATCTAAAGAATCGGACCCAACTAGTTAGTGTCGGTAACCAACGGTCAACACCTATTGGGATTGAATCTGGTGTACCTCAGGGATCAGTTCTGGGACCCTTGTTATTTTTAATTTATACAGCTGATCTTTATGAGCATGTCACTCACTCTTCTGTTCAGTTCTTCGCGGATGATACGCAGTTGTTCTGTGATTTTCTACCTGAAAATTGTCTCGACGCTGTTGAGAAGATGAACGATGATTTGAAACATATTGATGAATACTCGGCTGATCACAATTTACACATTAATCCGTCTAAATCAAAATCAATCGTGTTTTGTAGAAGAAAAATTAGAGAATTCATTGGCAACAATGTTATTCTGATGGTTTCCGGGCAAACTATTCCTGTGGTTTCTGAGTCAAGAAATTTAGGACTGTATTTTGATGAGAACTTGAGATTCAGCGGTCATGTCGGTCATGTTTTGAAACAGTGTTACGGAGCCCTGCGTTTACTCTTCGCTGGTAGGCATTTTCTGCGAAACAAATTTGTGAAAGCCCGACTTTGTCAGAGTCTTGTGATTTCACGGATGTTGTATGGCATGGTTGTTTATTTCCCTTGTTTGACGGCTTTAGATCGCCATCGTTTGCAGATAATGCAAAATACTTGTTGTCGATTCGTCAGCGGTCTTAGAAAATTTGATCACATCTCTGGTGCGTTCTCCCAGACTGGATGGCTGAATGTTGTTAATTTGTTCCAGTTTGCTTTTTTGACTCTCGTTTTCAAGGTCATCACATCTTCATCCCCTAAGTATCTTAAGGATAAGCTAACTTTTAGAGCGACTATGCATAGCAGGACTGTCAGGAATTTCAACACTTTAGCCATGCCACGTCATTTCACCTCTCTATTCAATCGGGGCTTTTCATATAACGCGGTTGTTCTGTACAATAACTTAGACACGGATCTGAGGCGGATTTCATCTGTGGAATCATTTAAGAGGAAGTTGAAACTACACCTCCTGTCCCATCAATAATACTTGATGGGCTTAGTTTAGACTTATTGTTGTTAATTATTTGGGTAAAATGGTTTTTTTCTGATTTAATTTGTAAATTTTAAGATTTTTCATCATCATAATTTGTATATTCATTTATTTTTTCTCATTCTGTATTAATACTTGAGGTTAGGTGTAAGAATAGCTGAAAGCTAAACCTCGCCTCATCAAATGTACTTACCACGTACAAATAAAGACCTTTTATTATTATTATTATTATTATTAGTAATTGTTTTTTCATTTCATGCATTAGTTCTCGAAATACAGGGTGGCCATTTGAAAACGAAACAGACGAGATTAGAGACGAAATAAACTTTTTCGATAGAAATGCTCGGACAATTCGATTTCTGTTTCGAGGGGGGACAACTTAAGATGTAGGTTACGGAAGCAGAGCGCTTCAACCCTTGCTACTACAACCCTCACCCCCAATTTTTGAATAGGGAACATGGGGTGAGTGATACCTCATTTGAAAGGTTTTTCACAAAAAAACACTACAAGTGCCATGACAACACCACTTCATTTTCAAATGCTTAGTCAAGAATATTTCGAGAACTAATGCATAAAATTAAAAAACAATTACTGTGCTGAAATCAGTATAAAAATACCTTTCAAATGAGGTATCACTCACCCCATCTAAACATAACAAAAAAATTTTGAATTCTCAAATGATAATGTAACATAAGGTTTTCTATAATCCTCTCAAATTATTATTATTATTATTATTTATTGAAATCAAGAGCCAAGATCAAAATCTATAGGGCTCAAAAAATAGAAATAAGGATACATACAGTGCGACATATCTCATAAAATATAAAGTGGCAATGACAATCGGTCTATATTGTTCTTAAAGGACTTGACACTATCACTATTCACCACAACAGATGGAAGCCGATTCCAAGAGTTGTAAAGACGATTTGGAAGGAAATTTTCTCTCGCCGCATGATGAAAATTTTCACGGTACAATTTGTACTCGTGACCACGAAGACGTTGGTTGGTGTTGAGGTTATAGATATGAGAGAGATCCACTCCAAACATTCCTCTCAGCGCTCTGTACGTTATAATGAGATCCCCACGTAAGCGTCTATCTTCGAAGCGAGGTAGTTGCATAATGCGGAGCCGATCTTCATAACAAGGTCGCTGATAACCAAAGGCCATCCTGGTAGCTCGCCTTTGTATATTTTCCAAAGAAGTCCTGTCGCCAACCAATCTTGCATCCCAAACTGGACCGGCATACTCTATTATTGGCCGAATGTATGTTATATAGAGAGAGCGGCAGGTACTGATGTTACACTTTCCAAATACTCTTTCTAGGAGATACAGCATTCTGGAAGCCTTAGTACAGGTATTATGAATATGGTCAGACCAACTCAGATTCTCATTCACGACGACCCCCAAATCCACATGACTCGAGCAGTCAGAAATAACTGTTCCGTTAATGACGTATTTCTCTCGACGATTCTTCAGTCCCATATGTATAACTACACATTTGTCTGGATTTATTGGTAGGAGCCATAGTTCGCACTACTGCTGGATAATGGATAGGTCTTGTTGTAAGGTGCCTTTATCAGATCCATAAATCTTCGTATCATCAGCGTACATAGAAACTGAGGACGTGAGCATACGAGGTAGATCAGAAATGTAGAGGAGAAACAAAATTGGTCCTAACACTGACCCCTGGGGAACACCGCTTGTAACAGGCCTAGAGGTGGAAAAGTACTACCGACCCGGACGTAAAATTGACGTCCAGAGAGAAAGGCCTCAATCCATGAAAGGAGTCTTCCCCGAATTCCGAGATTCTCCAGTTTGGCTAGCAGACGTCTGTGTGGGACTTTATCGAAGGCTCGTGCAAAATCGAGGTAAATAACATCGATTGGTATGCCAGAATCGATTGCTCTCGTCCAATCGTCCAAACACTTGAGGAGGTTCGTGATGACAGATCTCCCTGGTAAAAAACCATGTTGGTTTTCTGGAATAATATGATTTTCAATGGAGAACTTCAGAATCTCTGACACTATAATTCTTTCGCATACCTTGGCAATGACGGACTCCAGGCTTATCGGTCTATAATTAGATGCAGATGTTTTAGAACCCTTCTTGAAAATTGGAGTGACTGATGCGATGAGCCATTCTTCAGGTAAAGATGAAGTTTCAAAAGAACTGTTGAAAATAATTGAAAGTGGAAGAGCAACAGCAGAAGAACAATTCTTGAGGAGGTAAGGTGTTATCCCGTCAGGTCCAGGAGCCGATGACGCATCCAAATCCCTGAGGTATCTCTCAACATCATCAACAGAAAAATGTACCTCCTTGAGCTCTTCGTTAGATCTGGGTGTTAACACAGATGGAAGCAGACCAGATGGTTCCCTGGAGAAAGATGAAGCGAAAGCATCCGCTAGAATTTCGGCTGATTGCTTCTCGTTTGTACTCAAATTTCCCAAGGGATCGCAGACTATTGGGATGGAAACTTTGGTATTGAGAGTGCAGCGCACATACTTGAAAAATTTCTTTCTGCAATTTTGAGTATTCAGCAGTTTAGACTCGTAATCCTGCTTAGCCTGCTTGAGCTTCTCACTAAGATCATTGGAGAATCTTCTGTGCTTCATATAGTCTGTATCACGCCCACTACGTGTAAAACGTTGCCATAGTGTTTTCTTACAGCGAATCAATTTCTGTAGACCAGGTGTAATCCAGGGCTTTGATGGAAAAACAATGCTGTTGACAACACGAGTGTGCTCGGCCACAAGTGAATCCAGAGTCGACGAGAAGAACATCCACATATCGTTTACAGACCTATCTCGAAATGCTGCTCTCCAATCAACCTCAAGGAGAACACGATTGAGTTCGGAAAAATTGATTATGTTTTTTGATTTTACTTGTTTGGAGGTAGGACTATACGGGGTAAACTGTATTGTGGAAGTTAAAGTAACATGATCAGATAGACCGAAAGGAGGATTGTACAATAGCTCAGAAATTAGGTCTCCATCATTGACAAGAATTAGATCTAAGAGTGAAGGTCTCTGGCCACTACGATAACGAGTAGGACTATCCACCAGTTGCGTCAAATTTGAGCGCATGAGCATCGAACAAAAGCTATGAGAAGGCGAAGAGGGGTAAGGTAAACTGGAAGGAGACAATGGCCAAATAACATCCGGCAAGTTGAAGTCGCCAACGAAAATCGAAGGGACACTAGACTTCGACAAAGTCTCCATGTAATCGAAGACAGAGCTGTCGTGAGGTGAAGGGCGGGGTCGATATATGCATCCAAGATTAATCGAGAAAGATTTGTCAGAGATAGAAATAAATATATTGTCAATTCCTGGCGTTGCAAGGGAGTTAACCGCTATATAGTCCACTGAAATTAGACTTTTGCTTCGGACCAATTCATACAAAAGCAAATGAAGGTTTTTCGGGTAGGTCTCGGTGTCCCAAATGATATCCCAAAAGTCCCTAGGCGGGAGTGACCGCATAACATTTGGCAACGCTGTAAAGGGCTAAAATCCTGCCTCAATGTGAATTTTCGTGAATATCTCGGTCCCTATCGAACTTACGACAAAAATACATCAGAGCAAAAAGAAAGCTGATGAAATTTCCTAGAAAAAAGGTTCTGGGTCGGTTTTTGATCTAACCAACGGTTTCGTCACATTCTTGCCTTCAATTTGAACGTATGTGATATTCTGGATAATGGAGGTACTCTATTCCACACCACCTTTGAGGATGACTATAGGGCGCTTTTTTCTCAAGTGGTATTCCCTAATAGGCCTAATCCACGACTTCTTTGTTTTTTGGAAAGGTGTTCGAACGCTAATTTTCATCTCCTTCGTCTCCTCCTTCTATGAATGCAAGTATATTTTCTTCGATGACATCCGTGGAGTCAATCCCAGACTTTTGAATTCCTGCTTCGGTCACATTTTATTTTTCTGAGGAATCTTCAAATGGTTCGGCATTCTGGTAGAATTTTCCATGGCAATTGCCACAAACCGTGTGAGCAACGAAGTCTCAAACTCCGACGGCCACACATTGGTCCACAACCTTTCGTACAGTTGCAAAATATCATTTTTGAAAGACAATCAGGCGCAGGAAGTTGGGATGTAATTTTTTGTTACAATATATTGTCTTTTAACATCCATCCCCACTCCTCAGGATTCAAATTGTTACCAAGCCATTGTTGTACTTAATAGTACACTGTGAACACATGTTCACAGATGTTTTTGTGCTGCGTCAAGGGTTGGAGGTAAAAGATTCAGTCTCACTGGTCTGCTTCTGCTAACAGCTTTAATCAAGCAAGAATACCGGTAGTTGTTGATGGAGAGTTCTTTAATGGGGGCAACATAGATTGAGAGGAAAAACTTCATTCCGCTTAAAGGTTATGTGCAGTATTATTTTGGTTGAAGATTTCAGCTGCTTTTTTCAAGTCCTGTTGTTCCTTAACCATTTTCCAAGCTGCGGTCTTTATTTTATTGAACAGAGCAGATGTTGTGCCGCTTGGTGGATAGAAACTAGTTTCGCAAATTTCAGTTCGTATGTTCTGGTGCAAAATTTCTGCAGAAATACCGATAATTCTGCCCAGAATCTTTCCTATTGTACCAAGCTTGATTCAAGATATCCTGTTTTCCTTTGAGGTGATAACAATACGGTCTCCATACTTCCCTTCGAGTTTTCTCTTAATTGTCTTGTCATCAGGTATGTATTCTGTCAGTACTGCTTTCAATCCAGTCAATTTAAACTGAGAGTCTTCATGATTTTCAATGAAAGAAAAAATGTCCTTCATTGCGTTGAGAACTTTTTCATACGCAGGATGACCAACCTTCATTTTCTCGGAGACTGGCAAGTTAAATTTGTTGAAACAAATTTGATGATATTTAGCTTCAGCTGCAACTATATCTGTGTCAAACGTTACACGTTTTTCAACAGATTTTGCCCAATCATCTCCGGCAAGTGCTATAATATTTTCTTTGAAAATGAGGGTTGAAACATGACAAATTATTTAACGCTTGTCCTTTTTTGCTATTTTCTCTTTCTCCTCGTCAGCCTCGTTGCCGCATCAATAAATACATATATTCTTACTTGATTAGAGCTGTGAGCAGAAGCAGAACGGTGAGATTGAATCTTTTACGTTCAACCCTTGTCGCAGCACAACAACATCTGTGAACATCTGTTTCGGGTGTAGTATCAAGTACAACAATGGCTGGGTAACAATTTGAATCCTGAGGAATGGCGATGGATGTTAAAAGACAATATATTGTAACAAAAAATGACATACCAACATCCTGCGCCTGATTGTTTTTCAAAAATGATATTTTGCAACTGTACGAAAGGTTGTGGACCAATGTGTGGCCGTCGGAGTTTGGGACTTCGTTGCTCACCGGTTTGTGGCAATTGCCATGAAAAATCCTGCCTGAATGTCGAAGCATTTGAAGATTCCTCAGAAAAATAAAATGTGACCGATGCAGGAATCCAAAACTCTGAGATTGACTCCACGAATGGCATCGAAGAAAATATACATGCATTCATAGAAGGAGAAGACGAAGGAGATGATAATTAGCGTTCGAACACCTTTCCAAAAAACAAAAAAGTCGTGGATTAGGCCTATTAGGGGATACCACTTTGAGAAAAACGCGCCCTATAGTCATCCTCAAAGGTGATGTGGAATAGAGTACCTCAATTATCGAGACTATCACATACGTTCAAATTGAAGGCAAAATTGTGACGAAACCGTTGGTTATATCAAAAACCGACCCAGAACCTTTTGCATAGGAAATTTCATCAGCTTTCTTTTTGCTCTGATGTATTTTTGTCGTAAGTTCGATAGGGACCGAGATATTCAAGAAAATTCACATTGGGGCAGGATTTTAGCCCTTTACAGCGTTGCCAAATGTTATGCGGTCACTCCCGCTTAGGGGACTTTTGGGATATCATTTGGGACACCGAGACCTACCCGAAAAACCTTCATTTGCTTTTGTATGAATTGGTCCGAAGTTTGGGCCTATTTCGACCTAAATGCAGTGGACTAATAGTGAAATTGGAACATATCGAGGAATGTATATAGATACAGACACCACCATGACCTACAGTGGTAACACTGTCACATCTGAAGATCGAATACTCAGGGATAGCATATAGAGAGTCAGGTATGGTTGGCCGCAGCCAAGTCTCGGTAAGAAATACTATGAGGGGTTTTTTTGATTTTATGAAGGTCAACAACTCACAATATTTCGAATGAAGTGACTGTATATTTGTATAGATGAAATTCCATTGACTAAGTGCAGGAGATTTATCATTTACTAGTTTTTTGATTATTTGGTGATTTAACAATAGTAGGTTCGCCTCGAATATATTTTATTGTTATATTTTTCTCTCCCCTTTCCTTCCGCGTCTTCAACTCGTCCCTTAGATCCTGCAAATGTTTCCTCTGCATTGGAGTAGTATCATCGGAGATCTTCACTTTCCGGAAGTCGTGATGACCCAACAAAGCATTCTTGTTTCTCAAAATACGTGAGACAATCTGAGGACATGAGAAACAGATCTTCCAGGATTTCGTGCTTATCTTGTTGGTGTCCACAATGAACATAGGAGAGCCAGAAACTACTTCATTGACGCAACGTCTCAGGAAAGCGGAATCTTCGCCCATATTTCCCGAAGAAACACACCCGTGAATGAGGATATTATGTGAACGTTTCATCCTCTCTAATATTTCCGCAGCAGGTGCAGTTTCGACAGTAGGGACATCAGACAATTTCAATCCGTTAACGACTTCAGATATAGCAGTGACCTTCGAATCAATGTTATTGTAAAGAGAGCTCAGATTTTCTATTCTAGCACTATTCCCATCTATCAAATCCTTATGATCTGCGAGTGTGTTGGAATGCAATTCAATTGCCTTTCCGATTGAATCGAATTTATTTTGAAGCGAAGTTTGTGATGCTTTTATCTCGCTAATATCAGTGATAATGTTCGAATGGGTTATTTTCAAACTATTCAGATCAGATGAAATGGAAGAAATAGCCTGCATAAGATCTTGAAAATGCTTCATTGTCAAGGGTTGATCAATATTCTGACTAGAACCGGAGGTATGAGAAGAGCCGGAATAGGCACGAAGACGACTCTTTGGTATACAGGATTGACACTTCCACTGTTCTTGGCTTGTTTTCAAATAATCAAGATCATTTGTCTTAAGATTAACGCATTTTGCATGAAATATTTTTTTACAAATTGCACATGATAAAGAATCTGAATCAGAAGTAGATCCAACGCATACATAGCAGACCGACATCCTAAGGTTCTCAAAAAGTCGACAAAGTTATTCCAAGGAAAAAAAAACAAAACAGGGTCACTCGCTTCACTCTCACGGGCCTATATGAGAGACTTATAAAAGACAATTACAGGTAGGCCGCGGATAAAAGGAAAGAAAATGAGCAGGGAAAAAACAGAGGATAATAATTTTGTATCGCTCGTAATGTATTCGTCGCCCTCGTTGTAGACAAACTGCAGTAAGTGATCCCTCCTAAGGTAATGTCGGTACTGAATGACTATCAATAAAGAACAATTACGTGCAGCCAGCGTTCATAGGAGTGTGCGTCAGAACTCGTCTGAAGGTGGGAGATCTGTATGCGCAATATACCGAATTGATGATAAATATTGAAAAAACAAACAATAATAAAGATTTGTTAGTTTGTGAAATTTTACCACCCTTCTCCAGGAAACTGATTCACAAAGGGAGAGGAACTCTCAAAACTACCACTTTCCGAAAAATTACGATTTTAAATGATGAAAAACAAGTAGAAAAATCACTATTGCGATGCGGATATGTTCACACTGTCGTGACACTCAACTATATTCAATGATGAATAATAATTTCCAGTTGCCTGAGTTGGTTGAATTTTTCATTATTCTTTTCTAATATGATAAAAATGCTTCTAGTCAAGGAATCTCTCAAAAAATCATTTTTATAACGAGAAAGCAAATTAGTAACTTGAGACAATCTGCTGAGAATGAAATCAGAAGGAAGTATCCATTTCAGGTCTAATGACCTGAAATGGACGCTAATGAGTTATCGCATTGCTTAATTTCCCATCCAGATAAATATATCAATTTTAGCCGAAAATTTTTCAAATGGGTCTTTTTAATCATTGATTAAATCGGACCTTAAAAAAGCTTCTGCCTCATTATTTTTCCTAGTCACAATTACTTCCCTCCTACACTGAGGATCGGTCCTTTTGGTTTCGTAAGGTATGAGGGTAAATTTGAAAAATTTTTTGGGATAGCGCATTCACTCAGTTTTGAAAATCTCGAATAAAGTAATTTAATGGTTCCATCCGCTTGCAAATATTTATCGAACTTAATTATATATCGTCGGAATCAAAATGTCTCTCGCAAATGAAAGTATTATTCGTTGGAATGAAATTTCGCGGTTTGGCACTCATCCATAAAAGTTTTCACTGTTCATCTTCAGGAAAACCAAAACAACTGAAAAATCCTTCATTTTTGGTAGATAATTACTTCTACACGATGAAATGCAATACATTTTGACCGTTTTTCAAAGCAGATGACCTCAAGTCAAAGTTGAATATATAGGTTAGATATAATAGATGGATAGACCAATTATTCTGTTATTCCAAGGAAAATTCACTAACTTCAATATCACAAACACTTTTACTGTACACGGCACTCGAACAATCGCAAGAGGTGACTAAAATTCACTTATTTTTTCACATAGATGACCAGAATAAACACTAAACTGAGCGGAGACTACGAAAACGCGGGACTCATTTACCATTTACCACCAGACCACAGTATAGAAACCAACCAGTAAGTGCACTCCGTGGAATTCTTTACACCATTTCGGACTCGCGCATACCTCAGTGAGTCTAACCTCAAATTCATTTTTGAACAAGGGCAATGACTCAAACGACGAATTCATTGCATTACGTAGTTGAATTTTCTCGTTGAACATTGGGACGATCACACTAAATATAAACCTTTTGCCATTTTTGATTTCATAATATAGAACTGCGATTTCTGAAGGAATTAGAAGAAAGGATTGAATGTATATCCTAGCAACTTTCTAGTGCGCACCGAGGTATGCGCGAAATCTCGTTGGTGTAAAAATTTCAGTTCATTTTATCGAGAGTGCACCTACTGTTTGGTTTCTATACTGTGACCAGACTGACTGACGTTTCTTTGCATCGAGTGTAGAGTGGCCATCCCTCAGTGCAGCGTTGCCGCTCTTGGCAATGCTCGGGCCAGGGGATTTAGAAGGCCTGTCACGGCCTACTAAATCTAACAGGCCGGAAGGTTAGACGTTGCCGTTGTTACCAGCAACGTATCTAGTGGCAGTCGTAGATGTAGAAAGTATACTGTTTTCGAATATATTTAAATTCACAATGAAATGAAGAACTGTAGGGAGGAAAACAAAACAGCATTTCGTTTAACTGCGAATAATTTCTTAATATTTTATCGCAAATAATCCAGAATTCACCACGAGGAGGTAGCTGTATTGAGTTCCACAAGATTACAATCAGAATGAAAATTGTTTTACTTTTTGAAGCGAATGAAGAAGTTGAATGAACATGAAAAGAGTAAAAAAAGTCAAAAATATACCGGTCACCTAATAACCTCTCGAAATTAGAAATGGATACATTTACTTTGTCTCTGAATACGACTTCGATTCTCAAATTACTCAAGATCTTGAACCCCGATATTTTCGGAAATGCCCCCTCAAAATTAATATTGTAGAACTGAATAGTCATTTTCTTTAACGTTGATAAAGAAGTTGAAAATTGCCATGTCTTTGAAATAACAACAAAAGTCGGAAAATCCATCTGATCTTGTTTGTACCAATCGGTGTAGGTAAACATTGTCATAATGGACAACTAATTTTTGTCTTCATTCCTCAGAATCAGTTCTTTTCGGAGTAAGTGAAGACGTTATTATTTCGGTCGATTTGGAAGAATTGAAGGAAATGCAAATCAGTTAATTCAGGAATTTTTCGGGGTATATTAATAACTGAACTTTCCGCTGTTGGATAAGAGTTATTTCTCAAAATATGGGAATCTACAAAATGTTTTATACAAAGTACACTGTTATCATTGACTTTAAAACTACTTTCTCTATTAATTGCGTTAAGCCATTTTCTTCTCCTCGCGGGATCTTTCGGAAATCTAAATACCGACACCTTCTAATTAGTAGATTTATAATTGCTTTTGCAACCGGGCACTACACAAGTAAGAGGCATAGTACTCAAAACGAAGATTTCCAAATGAAATTTCAATAAATATTAGAATGAAGAACCTCCATCCTTCCAGATATGACCACTAAAAGTCGAAAAATTCAATCACGAACCCGATACACACTGTTTTTGCAACTGCAACACTTATTTTCACTTTATTTATTGATTGAAAAACCGATCACACGAACACGAAAAAAAACACACACCTTTTTACGCGTTTCCCAGTCGAATTTCTGATGGGAACTATATCACATATTACGCTTCAAAACAGAACTGCAAGTGTAAAGTCGTAACACTCTGAGCCTGGTACGACCCAGGCCTGTTAAATATCGTAGGCCGATAAATCATAATTTTCTCGCGGATCTTTCGGAAATCTAAATACCGACATCTTCTCATTAGTAGATTTATAATTGCTTTTGCAACCGGGCACTACACAAGTAAGAGGCATAGTACTCAAAACGAAGATTTCCAAATGAAATTTCAATAAATATTAGAATGAAGAACCTCCATCCTTCCAGATATGACCACTAAAAGTCGAAAAATTCAATCACGAACCCGATACACACTGTTTTTGCAACTGCAACACTTATTTTCACTTTATTTATTGATTGAAAAACCGATCACACGAACACGAAAAAAACACACACCTTTTTAAGCGTTTCCCAGTCGAATTTCTGATGGGGAACTATATCACATATTACGCTTCAAAACAGAACTGCAAGTGCAAAGTCGTAACACTCTGAGCCTGGTACGACCCAGGCCTGTTAAATATCGTAGGCCGATAAATCATAATTTTAAACAACCGTTGAATTTGAAGTACCTTCGAATTGTGTTTTTACTGCTGTGGGAGTAAGGACCGAAATTCTCTTCATTTCATTAAATAGTAACCTATTTCAACGTTTAAATGTGCAAAAGTAAAAGAATAATTATATTTTCAGTTGCTATTTGGAACGATTCGATGTTAATATATCAGAAAACTCCGGAAACGTGACAACGTCGGACAGATAATACAATCGTCCACTTCAGTTCTGAACGTTGGCATGTTGGGTTCACTATTCAACTGGCTATAACGCGTCTCCTCTTTCTTTTGTCTAAGGTCAGAAACTACTTCACGGCAAAGAAAACCAACTGATCCTAGAGTTTTCATGTTTGAAGTTCGCGTTATTTGTCATTATTGTGACAGATCCAACACTTACTGAATTCCGTAAAAATTTGAGAAATTGTAATTGAAGGCTTATACAATATGTTTAAATGAATATCTAATGCTTGATTCACAATGGACGTAACTCAACACATATGTAAAAAGCTGAAATTTAAACAATAGAAATCATACCCCATAAGAATAGAAGTGTTCACAATTATGTTGCGTAATTTCTACATTTACATTCGAATTATGGAATTCAAACGCAGAATTGAACCTATTGTGAATATTTTCATATGAATTTTGGTAGTTTTAACTTTGATTTTTACGTATTATGGAGCCTTGTAGTGGATGAACTACTACACAGGCTCACGCAGTTAGGCTTCGACTGTGTGGGCCATAGACAAAGAAGGAAAAGACAAACGACCGAGAAGAAACGTTTGGAAGCTTAGAATATAAAATACCAGGAAGGAGTCTATGCGCTCCTAATGCAAGAGCGGAAGTGCGACAAGAGTGCACCACGAATGAGTCATCGTTTGGTTTGAATTTGAAATAAGAAAGTGGTGCTCTCAGCAAATTGTACTTTTATTCGGTTTTTGTGATATTTTCGCAGTTTAACTGTATTGAATTAAGTTTTAGGCGAGGTTTAAAGGTGCGTCCGTGAATTTCTAACTATTTTATACACGTAATTTAGTGCTATAAGACATTTTCTAAGTTTTAGAACATTTTCGATAAAATGTTCAGTTGTGCAGAGTGTGGCAATTTCAAAACACCAAAAAACCAAAAATTTGGTGTAACATTTCACAGGTAAGTGATATTGGTATTGAAATGATTCATTTTTTCCTGAAAAACACAGGATTTCAATTTTGCTGAATTTGGAGGTTATCCGTAACAAACCATGGGCGTAGGTGATGTTCGGTAATCAATTTCATTGAACCAACTGACATTGATAGTTAGTAGCGCTATTAATTTCGTCTCAAGGGACATTTCGGAAGTATAAAACCATGATTGTATCGTTGAATTATCAATTATTCAATTTATATTGAATCAATTTATAAGTTCAATTATTTTTCCAGATTTCCCAGAAATGAAAAACAGAGAGTGATATGGATGAGTTTCGTAAAGAAACCTGGGTTTGGTCCTAACGAGAGGAGCCTTTTATGTTCCAGGCGATTGTTTTAATCGGTCATCTGTGGCCTTTATTAGGTTATTTCCAATAATTGAAATCGATCAGTTGGAATATGTAAAGTAAAGAATAAAGGACCATGAAATGAATATATCGTCTGATACTTTTGATAAAAAGTACAACTAACTGTTTTTTCGTCACCATTTTGAATTATATTTGTAAAAATACGGTTGATGATGAAAGAATTAGAACTGTATAAGAGATTAATTTTGTTAAGGAATCATTAAAAACAATTTAAAATTGCATTGTGTTTTGCTCCCCTGCTTCGTTGAGATTTTTTAGACCGATTTGGAATATGCCATTTCGTTAATAAAATGTAATTGAAAATTCAAATGCCCTACGCCACTGCGAAACGGAAACGAGTATCGGCCATATTGAGTGCACCATTCTCGTCGCACCAGAATGCATGATATGCTCCTTCCTGGTTTTCTATATTCTAAGTTTGGAAGGTTGAAAGTGGCGCCCCGTCCGGCAGTAGACAAGAACTAATTGTGTGAAATAGCGATAGAGTAGACAAGGATGCCATATTATGTTTTCGGCGTGACAGTAGCGTCCTCACCGGCAGTAGATGAAACTAACTATGGCATTCAGCGGCTAAATCATAATAATTCGAAACAACTTCACAATTTGACTGAAAACTTGCACTGAAAATAGTGAATGAACTGCAACATCAATCACAGTTTATTCAATATTTCAGTAAGGTTAAGCATTCAATAATAATACTCAATGAACACTGAAACTCTTTTTATTTCACATGATTTTTGTGAATATTAATCAAAGAAATAACTGAATCGTGTTAGATATATCATACCTATTGTATCACTAAACTATTGGAGGAGGAAACATTCAATTCGAGCATTGACAAATAAAGGGTTTCGAAAACTGGAACAAAGTGAAAAATTAATGTTGACACTATATGAAAAGTATGTATGATGATAACAAATGAAACAATATGAAGTAAAAATATAGCTCTGTTCGTTTAAGAAGATTTTGAGTTGAATTGTCCTTTTTTGTTCTATAGTAAAGTACTAAGCTATCAGTTGTTATCAATGCTTAAGTCCGGATACCATAAGAACTAATATAAAAGGATTACCAAATTCTTCGAATCATCTACTATGCGAGCATAAATCCTACCACTTTATTCGAGGTATGATCATAATATAAGTTGTGATATAAGGGTTTTTCTTCAAATGTTAATCAACAAATTGACTGCTATCTAGATTATGGAATTCTTTATTAATTTGGGACGCTTTTATATAGGGTTAATGCATAAACTTTGTCTTCAGGTATAAGTTTCCTTAATTTTGAATTTCTTATAATCTTATATACCTATATAAATCGAACTCCATAATTGCTGATGAACTGCTTCAGTTGTGAAAATAATACTTATTTTCTCAGCTCTGAGTATATACTAGATGTGGTATGTTTTCAAACCTCCAATTTCAAAATATATTTCATTAGATAAATAATTCTCATCTGAAAGCAGTGAAAAATCTGGCAGAGCTGAAGATACGTTAAGTTCTCAATGTATCTACTTATGAAATTTTGTATACTAAATGGTCCCCACATATTCTAGTATTTTGGGTTATGTTATAGCTAGAATGAGCAGCTTTAATTGTATTATCTCTTCCTCAACTTCTACTAAGAGGGGTCGAAAAAAGTACTTGCTCGCATAATTTGGGATGCAACAAGAATAATGATGATCTAAATGATGACAATCTAATCAATTACGACAAGAGGTGCTTTGTATTTATAATTACCCTTATTTATACTTACATTAATTCCACTTTGAAAAAACTAAGACATATCCACAGTAGCTTCGACCTTGATTGCTCTACAAAATATTACGATTTTTCCTTCAAATATTGAAAACATAGTGTGCTTCGACTTTCAGATCGAAAGTTTTGATTTAGTAATAGAATATATGGATCAGAATTCATGATGGAATTAAATACTAGACATACCACTTCTTACTTATCCAAAATTTTTAAAACAACAAATAAACTGTAATTAAGAGCTTTATTCGGGTTACAATTTTCAGGACAGTCCTAGGATCGTTCTAAAACTGCGCCGAACAGATACGCACTCGTTTCGATACCTAGGACCGTTCTAGGACTGGTTCAAGTTTTGAAAAACCCGAATGCATCTAACGATCCACATATGAAAAAGGGAAAATAAAAGCATTTCAGTTTTCCGCACGAGAAATATATCTTATCAACGATATCTTCATTGAAAATAATCGATGTCATCAAAATTCCGGCCAACAACCATCACGTAAAGCCTTAAAGCATGCACCCAGAATAATCCTAAAACAGTACCTGCCAAGAGCGGGGAACAGCTTTCGGACTGTTCTCGGACTATCCCAGGATTATTCTTAAAAACCCGAACGCAAAACAAGTCAGTCCTGAAATAGTCCTCAAAAAACCCGAACGCTAACTATCGCGAACAAATTTACTGCGCAAACTCCTGACAGTCCTAGAACAGTAATTGTGTGAACCCGAATAGAGCTAAGGTTACAATTTACGTTTACGACGAAAATTATTTCATCTTTTTCTACTGTATCTCTATTTCACACAATTAGTTCTTGTCTACTGCCGGACGGGGCGCCACTTTCAACCTTCCAAACGTTTCTTCTCAGGTCGTTTGTCTTTTCCTTCTTTGTCTATGGTGTGGGCCACAGAACATAAATGTGGGCTATGCTGATGACAGAGTCCTTCTAGTTAGATGCCTTAGAATATAAAATACCAGGAAGGAGCTTATGCGCACCTAATGCAAGAGCGGAAGTGCGACAAGAGTGCACCACGAATGAGTCATCGTTTGGTTTGAATTTGAAATAAGAAAGTGGTGCTCTCAGCAAATTGTACTTTTATTTGGTTTTTGTGATATTTTCGCAGTTTAACTGTATTGAATTAAGTTTTAGGCGAGGTTTAAAGGTGTGTCCGTGAATTTCTTACTATTTTATACACGTAATTTAGTGCTATAAGACATTTTCCAAGTTTAGAACATTTTCGATAAAATGATTAGTTGTGCAGAGTGTGGCAATTTCAAAACACCAAAAAAACAAGAATTTGGTGTAACATTTCACAGGTAAGTGATATTGGTATTGAAATGATTCATTTTTTCCTGAAAAACACGGGATTTCAATTTTGCTGAATTTGCAGGTTATCCGTAACAAACCATGGGCGTAGGTGATGTTCGGTATCAATTTCATTGAACCAACTGACACCGATAGTTGGTAGCGCTATTAATTTCATCTCAAGGGACATTTTGGAAGTAAAACCATGATTGTATCGTTGAATTAATTTTTATTCAGTTCTTCACAATTTACAAGTTCAATTATTTTTCCAGATTTCCAGAGATGAAAAACAGAGAGTGATATGGATGAGTTTCGTAAAGAAACCTGGGTTTTGTCCTAACGACAGGAGCCTTTTATGTTCCAGGCGATTGTTTTAATCGGTCATCTGTGGCCTTTATCAGGTTATTTCCAGCAGCTTTCTAACAATTGAAATCGATCAGTTGGAATATGTAAGTAAAGAATGAAGGACCATGAAATGAATATATCGTCTGATACTTTTGATAAAAAGTACAACTAATTGTTTTTTCATCACCAGGTTGAATTATATTTGTAAAAATACGGTTGATGATGAAAGAATTAGAACTGTATAACAGATTAATTTTGTTAAGGAATCAATAAAAACAATATAAAAATTGCATTGTGTTTTGCTCCCCTACTTCGTTAAGATTTTTTAGACCGATTTGTAATATGCCATTTCGTTCATAAAATGTAATTGAAAATTCAAATGCCCTACGCCACTGCGAAACGGAAACGAGTATCGGCCATATTGAGTGCACCATTCTCGTCGCACCAGAATGCATGATATGCTCCTTCCTGGTTTTCTATATTCTAAGTTAGATGCAAATTCGAAGGCGCCCTCTGCGATTTACTGCAGAATGGCCTTGGAATCATTGAGCAATGGTGCTTGTCAGTGGGGAGTGGGGCTAAATATTAACCCAACCAAGCCTCAGTAATTCCGTTCACTCGAAAAACAAAACTTCCAGCCATGAAACCGTTATCATTGAACGGAAATATCCTGGGCAGCGTTCACAAACTTACTCCGAGAGTAGAGTAAGAGTATGGCCATATGATCAGAAATATACTTCGGTCTTTACTCCACACCATTGAGAAAGTGGACTTCTGAGATGGAGTAATTTAGGGCACTGCATTGACCTATTATACTATCAATACTATGTATAATAGGTCAATGGGGCACTGTCAAACACATAAACATAACCAAGTTATTTTAAACTTTCGAAATTCACGATCTATCTGAACGTTTGGATTTGTGTTGATTAGAATTTTTATTCTGAAGGTTGAAGATCATTCTTTCAAAGTTCTTTTAAGAACTATTAATAATAATGCCGTATAGTTGTGCTGCATATAACTGCACTGCCAGATATAAAAAAGGAAGCAATTTGAAATTTCATGCGTAAGTATAGGAAACGCATTCTCTTTTTATATTTCGATTAGTAGCCTCCATGAATTTATTGATATTACAGGTTCCCAAAACTCGAGAGCTTGAGGAAAAAATGGATTGATGCTGTAGGAAGGGCTGATTTCGTACCTTCTATGTGAACCCCAATGGGACTGTAATTCTAAAAAAGATGCTGATCCTTCTTTGTTTTGCTTCATATTTCCTACAACATCTGAGAGGAAGGAAAGAAAGAAAGAAATAATTTCAACAACTGCAGATGGTAGGACAGGTTCATATTTATAGAATTCGTGGAACTTCTTTGTGATAAATTCATTAGTAATTCGCAGATTAATTATAATGAACAATGTTGTATCATTCAGTTGCTTGTTAATTTTTTTTTGCAGTAGTTCCGTTTTTGGAAAACCCCAACTTTTTCATGAATAAAGGAGAAAAAGAATCGCTCTGTCTCTCACCAGTAGACATACAACCTAATTCACAAGAGATTCAGGATGTGCAGCAGGAAAAGGTGAATGAGAAATTTTGCCTTCATACTAGATAACAAAAATTTTATAAAAGAATCATTGCCTTACATCATTTTTTCTCCAACTTCTTTCATTCCTTCTTTAGAAAAAGATCAGTTCCTGTGTATGTAGGAGATTTTGTAGAAGTTGACCTATATGACACATATCTGAAAAGTATGTTGAAGTTATCTCTCAACTTTCTTATGATATTTCATTGCCTATTATGAATCTCCAGGGAATAGGACAGCTGAACCATCTCTTGAAGGATAACATTGAGCACCATTAGAGAAGAGGACCAGAGGCAAGAGAGATCAATCCAATTTTCATATACATACTGGACGAGAGGAGGTTCTTCTTAGTGGTGAGTGTGAAAGCAGACTGAAAAAAGGTTTTTACACATTGACATTGAATTTCGAGAATCTTGAGAAGTCTTACTGTTTTTTTTTTTCAACAGATGTTTATGACAAGAAGAGATGTCCTCCATTGTTGGAATGTAGCAGCTCATTAGTCTGGACAGACACAACATTCTACTGCAGTCTAGGGTTTTTTTTTGCTGAGGTTTTTTCCCTATCTTTTATATAATATTTATAGTACCCCAAACCTCAGCTAACACTTTTTCTAACACATGCTACATGCTGTATTCTTAGGATTATTGTGTTGTATTATTTTGTGTATTATTATATATATCAAAAGAATGAATATATGTATATTAAAGCGTTTTCTTTTTATCAAGTGATTTATTTTCTAAAATGTGTTATTTATTATAATGTCTATATGTAGATATATCTCATCGAATAAAGGAAGGATAAACCTCATATTTATTTTTCTAAATTCTATGAAATTAATTTTATGGAATAGTTCAATCCCACAGAGGTAGTTGATTCAAAATTTAAAGATTCAATTTACTAATTTCACAAATATTGACCATGATTAATGATCTCAGCCCTGGAATTTCAAAACCTTCGAATAATATCCAAATGAACTAAGCCCGAAACGAGTATCGTTTTGACAGTTAGTACGTGAAAGCTGGGTTTATTTGTTTATTTTTACGTTTCATTACGATAAAAAGATATGCCTAAGGAAAAAACCGTGAAAAACACTAATTGTTGTGTTTATGGATGTAATTCTAAAAAATCTTGGAATCCTGGAGCCCATTTTCGTGGTAAAAATCAAAATGTTTACTTTTCCAAACTTGAAATCGCAGATGAAATTAATAGACGTAAATCCTCAGAGCATGTTTTGATATGGCAAAACCTGGGTAAACCATCGTTTTACTCTGGTAAGATGGCGGCGGTGTTTTGACCCATTTTGATAAATGTTATCAATTTTTGAATTAAACTTTATATCTATCGATTAACTTAGAAATAACTATCAACAATCAACTATTTGAAACAAACTGTCAGATGTGGAATACCCTATATGGACGTTACTTTCAAAATTTAAATTTTAGCGGGAATTTCACGGTATGTCAACTGATTATTCTGTCAACAATCGATTCTTCAAATACATGAATAATCGACCGATCTGGCAACGTTGCATCAACTAGAACGGCCGCCGCCATCTTACATGAGTAAATCGATTGTTTACCTGTTTTGAATTATTTCGGAAACTCTCACTATGAAAACATTTCTGCTACTGGAGAAGTAAGCTGTACTTCAAAAAACCTACAAAAAAGCAGTTGAAGCCAAGACATTTTAAATTTTTGTTCAGATCGTTCTTGTACAATAATATTCATTCTTATCGAAATAAATTACTTTGAGTCTACTTGATATTTTTGAATATATAGAAGTCTTGACAATTCAAGGAGCCTAGATGAAAGTGTTGAATGCAAGTCATATGAAAATGTGCAATAAAACTAGGGACCTTGTGAGTTTAAGTGATTATCTCGATGCCTCGATTGTTGCAAAATTGAACTTATGTTCAGCAATTATCAAATCTACATGTGGAATCTCGAATAAATTCCGAGAATTGGCAATTTCAAACAATTATTTATACATATATGTATCAATTTAATATTAAACATAGCTTGATAGTAATGACGTTCATTTAGCTACGGAAAAGGTGCAATCAATCGATAGATAAGTTGAATAATTTTATTTCATTATAACTGCAGCGTAAGACATGAGTGAGATGCAATAATGAATAATAATGTTAGAATCTAGCGTAATGAATTCTTCAATGATTAATCGATGATCACGTCATGTTCTGCATACATACAGTTCTCTGAAGAATAAATGTCAATTTTTATTCAAATTTATCTCCATTTTCTTTTCATAGATTTTTTTCCCTTCCTTAATAGAAAAAAAATTAGTAGCTTCTATTAAATGAATATATTGTTCATGCTGATGTTCAATAACATTACAATCGTGCATGTTTTCATGTTCTGTTAGGTCTCAACTAATTTCATCCTTATCTTAGTTTTAATCAAATATGGATAATCCTAATGTTTTCTGTTTTGTACATTTCATTGTTATGGAAAACCAAAAAGAAAAACAGCAGAGACAAAACTAAACAATGAATTTTACCATCACAATCAGTAGATTTGTCAAGATATTTTGTAGTACGTAAAACCTTGTAGAGTAGCAGGGCTAAAATATGCTTGCAAATTCCAGACAATCTTGCTTGGTATCTGTATATAATCTTGTCAACCTTCACACACCATCATTTTAGAAGACATCATTTCCTCAATATGATGGGGTTGTCCTTGTAGAATTCCAATGTTTTGAAATAATTTTTTCCCACATAGAATCAAATGATTGCATTGCAACACTTGCTCACCCTCTACACAGCATCTGTGAGCATGTATTATTGGAAAATTTCCTATAATTAGAGGAACTTTGGTAAACATCTTGCCAGATGATCTGAAAAGCATTCGAAATTGAATAGTGCTCACCTCAATATTTTTACATGAAATATAACAAAAAGCACAATATTACCTATACCTACACTTACAATATAATCCAAAGGATCCACAATTAAGGAAACAACTTCGATTATTGATAGCCAATAAACGTTTAAACGTTTAACTAAAAAATCCCATAAATACAAATAGAAATCTAATGTAAACACGAAACAATACTCGTTTCGGTAAACAGCTGATCGGCGAATGCAGCGACACCATCGGTAATTATATTATTCTTATTATTTACGAGATTGTTTAGGAGTAAATTTGCAAAAACCGAAAAAAGTGAATTTAAAATTAATTTCGCATTCGTACCTCAACTGCTGAATGCTGTTCGAAGGAGCAGCATATTTGAAAACATAAATTTTGGCAGAGTTATCCATGTCGCTATTTTGCAATTAATATGAATCTAAAATGGACAAACTTTTGAAATTAATTTCCTATGATTATCGGAACTATTTTCATCGCAATTGAAAATTCTAACCTAACCTCCAACCTATCCAGTACATGATCTCAAGTTAGTAAAGAAAATCAGACGAAACCTTCATTGCACTTCACTAAAAAACAGTTTTTCAGTTCCCATAAAGTTCACTTATTTCCAGCCATTTATTCACTGAAACACTACGATTTATCAACAAAATTCAAACACACGTACCTACACTATCAACAAAACTCGCCCTACTGAAAATCTATTCTTCACCACGCATCACGAGTTTCGTGGGTCTCTGGTAGGCCTACGCGCGACGTTGCCGAATTTCCTTGTTCCTGGCTTGTACTTTAGGAGGCTATGGTTTCATTCAGTATTAATCACAAAACTATGACAATTGGACAAAATAATAACCGATGGTGGCGCTGCATTCGCCGATCAGCTGTTTACCGAAACGAGTATTGTTTCGTGTTTACATTAGATTTCTATTTGTATTTATGGGATTTTATAGTTTAAACGTTTATTGGCTATCAATAATCGAAGTTGTTTCCTTGATTGTGGATTATATTTTAAGTGCAAGTATAGGTAATATTGTGCTTTTTGTCATATTTTATGTAAAATATTGAGGTGAGCACTATTCAATTTTGAATACTTTTCAGTTCATCTGGCAAGATGTTTACCGAAGGTTCCTCTAATTATAGCAAATTTTCCAATATTCCATGCTCACAGATGCTGGGTAGAGGGTGGAGCAAGTGTTGCAATGCAATCATTTTATTCTATGTGGGAAAAAATTATTTCAAAACATTGGAATTCTACAAGGACAACCCCATCATATTGAGGAAATGATGTCTTATAAAAATGATTATATACAGATACTAAGCAAGATTGTCTGGAATTTGCAAGCTATATTTTAGCCCTGCTACTCTACAAGGTTTGTACGTACTACAAAATATTTTGACAATTCTACTGATTGTGAAAGTAAAATTGTAATGAACATCAGCATGAACAATATATTCATTTAATAGAAGCTACTAATTTTTTTTCTTTTTAGGAAGGGAAAAAATCTATGAATAGAAAATGGGTGATAAATTTTGAATAAAAAATGGACATTCTTCAGAGAACCGTATATATGCAGAACAGGACATGATCCTCGATTAATCATGTTGAAGAATTCATTACGCTAGATTTTTATGTATTATTCATTTATTGCATCTCACTTGTGTCTTAGGCTGCAGTTATAATAAAATAAAATAATTCAACTCATCTATCGATTGATTGCACTTTTTCCGTTGCTAAATGAATGTCAATATTATCAAGCTATTTTTAATATTAATATTAAATTGATACATGTATGTATGATATATTGTTTAAAATTGCCAATTCTCGGATTTTATTTGAAATTCCACATGTAGATTTGATCACTGCTGAACATAAGTTTCAATTTTGCAACCATCGAGGAGAAATCACTTAAATTCACAAGGTCCCTAGTTTTATTGCACATTATCATATGGATTGAATTCAGCACTTTCAACTAGGCTTCTTGAATTGTTGAAACTTCTATATATTTAAAAATATCAAGTAGACTCAAAGTAATTCATTTTGATAAGAATGAAAATTATTGTACAAGAACGATATGAACAAAATTTAAAATTACTTGACTTGAACTGCTTTTTTGGGTAGGTTTAGTGAAGGTACAGCTTTCTTCTCCAGTAACAGAAATGTTTTCATAGTGAGAGTTTCTGAAATAATTCAAAACATATGAAGCATTGTTTTCAATTGACATCAGTTTTCCACTCTTGCTTGTTTTCATTTCACAATCTTCTGGTCGGAAATGCTGTAAGCATACTCTAATATGTTTAGATACAGGTTTTTTTCATTTTCAAAAACATGCTCTCAGGATTTGCGTCTATTAATTTCCTCTACGATTTCTAGTTTATGGTAAACATTTTGATTTTCACCACGAATAATGGGCTCCAGGATTCCTAGATTTTTTAGAATTACATCCATAAACACAACAATTAGTGTTTTTCACGGTTTTTTCCTTAGACATATCTTTTTATCGCAATAAAACGTAAAATAAACAAATAACCAGCTTTCACGTTCTAACTGTCAAAACGATACTCGTTTCGGGCTTAGTTCCAGCTAACGCCGGCGGTGTCGCATAGAGTTGTGTTTTGCTCTATATCATGACGTTCATATATAACAACATTGTTTTGTTTCCAACACGTGCTTTTGACAGTGCCATAAGTTGGATCTTCTCTGTTCGTTTCATGGGAACTGTATGAGTCTTTCTTTCTCTTATGGAGATTGCCTCCGATTTCTTCTAAAAAGTCACGTGACAAGGAGTCCATAGTATAATAGGTCAATGCTCCACACTCGTCGTTCACAACATTGACCTATTATACATGGACGTCTTTCTAGAGAGAGAAAGTGGACTTCTGAATGAGATGGAGTAATTTAGGGCACTGTCAAACACATAAACATAACCAAGTTATTTTAAACTTTCGAAGTTCAGGATCTATCTGAACGTTTGGATTTGTGTTCATTAGAATTTTTTATTCTGAAGGTTGAAGATAATCCTTTCAAATTTCTTTTTAAGAATATTAATAATAATGCCGGATAGTTGTGCTGCATATAACTGCACAGGCAGATATAAAAAAGGAAGCAATTTGAAATTTCATGCGTAAGTATAGGAACGCATTCTCTTTTTATATTTCGATTAGTAGCCTCCATGAATTTATTGAAATTGCAGGTTCCCAAAACTCGAGAGCTTGAGGAAAAAAATGGATTGACGCTGTAGGAAAGGCTGATTTCGTACCTTCTATGTGAACCCCAATGGGACTGTAATTCTCAAAAAAGATGCTGTTCCTTCTTTGTTTTGCTTCATATTTCCTACACATCTGAGAGGAAGGAAAGAAAGAAAAGAAATAATTTCAACAACTGCAGATGGTAGGACAGGTTCATATTTATAGAATTCGTGGAACTTCTTTGTGAAAATTCAGTAGTAATTCGCAGATTAATTATTATAATGAACAATGTTGTAATCATTCAGTTTCTTGTTAATTTTTTTTTGCAGTAGTTCCGTTTTTGGAAAGCCCCAACTTTTTCATGAATAAAGTAGAAAAAGAATCGCTCTGTCTCTCACAGTAGACATACAACCTAATTCACACGAGATTCAGGATGTGCAGCCCCAGGTAGAAGAAAACCAATATCAGGAAAAGGTGAATGAGAAATTTTGACTTCATACTAGATAACAAATTTTTATAAAAGAATCATTGCCTTACATCATTTTTCTCCAACTTCTTTCATTCCTTCTTTTGAAAAAGATCAGTTCCTGTGTATGTAGGAGATTTTTTTGAAGTTGACCTATATGACACATATCTGAAAAGTATGTTGAAGTTATCTCTCAACTTTCTTATGACATTTCATTGCCTATTATGAATCTCCAGGGAATAGGACAGCTGAACCATTCCTTGAAGAATAACATTGAGCACCATTAGAGAAGAGGACCAGAGGCAAGAAGAGATCAATCCAATTTTCATATACATACTGGACGAGAGGAGGTTCTTCTTAGTGGTGAGTGTGAAAGCAGACTGTGAAAAAAGGTTTTTTACACATTGACATTGAATTTCGAGAATCTTGGAGAAGTCTTAATGTTTTTTTTTTCAACAGATGTTCATGACAAGAAGAGATGTCCTCCATTGTTGGAATGTAGCAGCTCATTAGTCTGGACAGACACAACATTCTACTGCGGTCTAGGGTTTTTTTGCTGAGGTTTTTTCCTATCTCTTTATATATATATTTATAGTACCCCCAACCTCAGCTACCACTTTTTCTGACACATGCTACATGCTGTATTCTTAGGATTATTGTGTTGTATTATTTTGTGTATTATTATATTTATCAAAAGAATGAATATATGTATATTAAAGCAATTTTTTTTATCAAGTGTATTTATTTTCTAAAATGTGTTATTTATTATAATGTCTATATGTAGATATATCTCATCGAATAAAGGAAGGATAAAACCTCATATTTATTTTTTCTGAATTCTATGAATTAATTGTTTATGGAATAGTTCAATCTCACAGAGGTAGTTGATTCAAGAATTTATAGATTCAATTTACTAATTTCACAAATATTTGACCATGATTAATGATCTCAGCCCTGGAATTTCAAAACCTTCGAATAATATCCAAATGATCAAATTCAATCAATAAAACATGCTGACCAAAGTTGAGGGGGTCGGTCAATCCAATTTACATATACATACTGGATGAGAGAAGGTTCTCCTTAGTGGTGAGTGTGAAAGCCGACTGAGAAATGAATAATTGCTGTGATAAATACAACACAAAGTGTTTTCTTTCATCAAGTTCGACATTGGTATAGAATTCCCCTTCTGAATACTTACTTCGAATTCCAACCACATGGAAATTCCTGCATTTACAAATTTCATAGAAAACCTAGCATGATTATTCTCTTTTCTGACCCTAAAACCAATATTTACTCTAACGGATTGGAAACCAGTGAAAAAATCAACATCCCTATCAAGACTCCTTTGACTTTTAAACATTTCCGAGATCAAACTCAACTTCAGAAATATTTAACGGAATTCGCCCAAACTTTATATTTTTAATCTAGGAAATCTGCTGCAATAGTTATTGCAAAAAAAATACACTAGTTTCATTCAGTATTAATCACAAAACTATGACAATATCATGATGTTTTATATAACAACATTGTTTTGTTTCCAACACGTGCTTTTGACAGCGCCCTAAGTTGGATCCTCTCTGTTCGTTTCATGGGAACTGTATGAGTCTTCTCTTTCTCTTTATGGAGATTGCCTCGGATTTCTTCTAAAAAGTCACGTGACAAGGAGTCCATAGTATAATAGGTCAATGTTCACAAACTTACTCTGACAAATGTCATTCAAAATTCAAACATGTGTATAGGTTATGAATAATACTTTTGCATCATATACATTTTTTATATATCATTTATATTGAATTGTTGCTATCATGAATGAATAATAGAAGTTTCTCTCTAGTCGTACATTTTCAGTTTCGTCTTCGCAGTATAGTCCATTTTTCTTTTATTTGAAAAGCAGAGCACAACCGTGTTTTTTGATGATTGTGGAGGAAACTGATAAATGTTCTCAGGACTTGTGAATTACTTTTAATGAGACAGAGAAACAATGAAAAAGCATATTATTGTCTATAATCTTCTCTTGCAAGCAAAAATTAAAAATGTTATATTACATGTTTTGTTGTTTTATTGACTTACGCCAGAAAAAAATTAAATACTTCGTGACAAGAAATTTGTTTCATTTGAGGAAGCTAACAAAAAGAAGTTAAAAAAAATATTGTATGGAAGATAAAGCAAAATATGAATGAATCTTGACAGATCTGAACTCTCGAATATAACGAAATATCAACGTAGATTTCAAATCAGGTACAAAAAACAGTGATTGTAGGACTCTTTTCATGTCTCGATTTATTTGAACTTGAACGGACTCTAGGTTCTGCAATACAGGGAGAAATTCTTTTTTTCTTTACCATCATCCAGGGCGGCCTTTACCCATTGTGAGGCCCTGGGCGAGAGGTTTTCGCGAGGGCCTTTTTCCTTCGTGAATCTAGTTTCACAAAGCGGTGTTAGTGATAGTGATAAGGTTTTTACATGATCCTTTAAAATCGCCCACCTCTGAGTTGAGCCGGCAAACAGAGTATACAACCTTTTAAGCAAACCAAAAAAAAATTTTGCTTGAACATTTTGCTATGACCTCTAAATGTGAATGAAGAATCAAAAACAATGGAAGTTTCTCATCAGACAAAATAGAATATAACGAAACTGAACCCAGTTAGTCCAGTAAACGAAGGTCTGAAATCACTTTTTTGCGGAATGAGACTGCATTTCGATATAAAGATTGTAACTAAAGAAGGAACTCAAGGTCAAAAATGCAGGTTTCCAAATTTTCAGGACTTTGGAAAATTCGTGAAAATGTGAAAAAGTTACGATTTTTCGGAAACTAGAAGGTTTATCGAAAAAACTTTCAAACAAAAGTTGTAGAGCGGAAAATTCTAATACAAATTATGGCTTTTTGCATTCTCGTGGTGTTCATATTGACTAATTAGAGGTGCACTTATGTAATGGCGTTCTCAGTTGCTAACTTCATTTTGTTGGGATAGTCGAAGACCCGAGCCGAAGAAGCTCCAAGAGAGTTTGTGGTTTTACCGAGGGTTGTTATTATTCCCTTTTATGATGTATTTGTTTATTAAACTGCTGAGCGAAATGCGAGCACCTTACCCAATGCTAATCCCTAATCACTAGATTCGAAAACAAAAACAGATTTTACGCTCCTCCTTCCGTAATTCTCTACAATGGAATGAATTCGTGCATACGACGTAATTGAACGAATATTTCGAAGGGACCGCCAAAGAACGATCAACAAGGCTTCGAATATTTTATGAGGTTCGATCATTCGGGATGGTGTGAACATAGTACTGAATACTCAGATATTTTTTTACCCTAATGTGTGTGTGTGATTCTACATTCTATTTTTCTACTGTTTATGATCTGGTGGGTCAGGACATCTGGTGCCTCAATTACATATTTGAACGTTCCGACAAGGCGCAATATTCAAAAACTACATCATGTTTTTTTCATTTTGTTATGAATGAATTGGTTGACGCACTTATCCAGAACTCACCCTTATGTTTAAATAGGGATCTAAATCAATATCAAAATTTGCTCGGGTCTTTGCGCGCGAGGCCCTGGGCGATTGCCCGTTCGCACACCCCCTAAAGCCGCCACTGCCATCATCTCTTGGTAAAGTTCACTTCGAGCTTCGTTAATTACACTGCTCAGCAATTTCATTAAATTTATTAATCATTGAAGTAATTCTTTCCTATATTTCTTTATTCCACAGAAAAGTTGTTTCACGTGAAAAATTAATTGTTTCGTATTTCGTTATTGAAATGAAACAAAATCAGAAATAAATACTTATTCGAATAATATTCAAGTTTCAAATAGTCTGCGGGAGCAGGACATAATGAAAATCGTACGTCACAAGTGTCAGAGTATGTGTTTACTCTCCCAAATAGCTGAGTATGCAGAGCTTACTCAGAGGAAGTTTAACATGATACTAAAACAACCCAGATAAGATCATTTGATGAACGAGTTTTGAACCTTTTCGCGCATGACGTCACGAAGAGACCCAGTTAAGAAAATAGCGCTCATTTTCAAACGTTATTCTTGGTTGGTCAACAATGTATTGCGTGAATTAAACGTTTATATTCAGAATATTACCAGTATTCTTATATCCGATCGAAAAAGAAATCTAACTTGTTCTCAATTTTAAAGTAGCTCTTGAAGATTCGTGCTAAAAATCAACAAACTCTGAGAGAAGCTTCGACCATCGAATCAATTTTGTTTAATATACAATTAATAAATACCTCAAGAGAATGTCAGGTGTTTTAAAAGATATACAAATGATTATTTATTTATATTTAATTTCATTGAGAGAGCTGAAATAATACAATACATATTAAAACAAAAAAATAATTAGTATTTTAACCATCAGACCTTGATTCAATCTCACAAAATCAAATAAATTTTTGTCGGTTCATTCTCATTTGATCTAGATTTATTGCAAAAGGGCATCTCTGGTGGTCTTCCTTTCAATGTTGAGGAATTTAATGAGGAGGAACCATACAGTAGATATAAAAATCTTGAGTATTTTTTGTAAAAGACTACGAGTGTATTTTCAATTCTGCAAATTTTATTTTGTTTGTAATAATTGTTTGAATTTATTATATACGCACAAATATTCATTTGGTAAAATTTTCTACGATAATATGATGAAGCTAAAAATGAAATATTTTTAATCATGCAGGAAAAAAAGCTTCTCATCTGCAACTAAAGGTTGAGGAAATTGGAGAGGACATGAAATCAATGAAACAAAAATATTTTTATTTCAATATTTTATTTAATTTCCGTTTACGTGTATTGGTCTGTATATTTATGCTTTTGTTAAGAATCCGAATGCGAAAATACATTTTGCATCTAAAAATACAATTTTTTTGCATCATCACTCACAAATCTACATCTCGCGCTAATTGCATCAATTTTTTCGATGTAGTTTTTCTCTATTTTTAAACTGTTTCCATTAACCCTATTAAAAATGTGATCCCAATTCGTTGCATTTTTATGAGGAAAATCTTCTGTAGGTTTCTGTAATCCACCTTCAGTCAGATGATTTGTCCAAGAATATGACCTATCATTGCTGTCTGGGATGTAGCCACCAGTTTTTCAGTTTTTCGCAATTTGAAAGCGATAAAAACTGCTAGAGCAACCCGCCACAGCACAACAAACCATTAATTTGTAATTAGGTGGACTAATTTAAACACAGACAATTCAAGAAAAAAAACAGTCTAGACACATAATCGAAATTCACACAGGAAAACTTTCTCTTCGCAACTACCTGAACTTATTCAACGGACAAATACAACACCCAACGGACGAAAAATTCAAATGGGTCTCTTCGTGACGTCACCATATCTGAGAGAGACAGAAGATTGATGTGCGCGTGGGTTTACCTTGTAGTTTT